>JAJMCR010000019.1:0-155787 GCA_030573095.1 Pichia paraexigua | reverse complement strand
AAATACCTCACATGGTACGGCATTGTAGATTAAACAATAGGTTCTTATTTCAACATTATGGATATTAACACAAGAATAGTTACACTTCATCATGTCAGTGGTGGAGAATATGTGGTATACGGGGTCTGAGATGAAACGTAATATCAAGTATGTTAGAAGATATGTAATCGCACTAATACTACAATCGACAATAGCCAAGGTGGATTGTATAGTAAAATCTTATCTACTAATCAATCCTCTTCGAAGCCATATACAATATATATAAAAACGTGGAAACGTCCACTTTACACACTTTGCCCGCCAGTGCGGAATCACCCTCACTGACTATTCTTTAACTTCCGTTCTAAGCTTCATTGTGATTGATCGCTAAATACTTTTCGCACACTTTCTGCCATCCGACTTTTCCATGCTTATGGCCTAAGCCGAACGATGCGAATCATTGACACTTCCATGCTTATGGCCTGTGTCAATTGATTATTAAGAAAGTGATATTGCCATTATCATTTCATTCTCTATAGACCAGTCATGATTGTGCCTGGAATTATATTCTCAGTCTGTATTAGCATTTCATTCATTAATTGTCTGAATTTACCCTAAACTACGATTACGTAATTTAATTCAGACAGGTGCATTTTATACCTTACATTTGTGTAAATAATATTCTTTGTGTTGGAGAATACCTCAAATTGGATCAATAAGAATAAAATAAAGATTAAATAATAATCAATTATAAATTACACTACAGTATATTAAATAATAAAACTCTGTGGGGCAATTGGATAATATTTAAATGTGGAAGGAATTTTATTCAAATTCGTAGTAGTCTTGAAAGTTTTTAACTTAAACTAAGTTTTCACCTGTTCTTATGAATTATCACAAGATACTCTACAACACAACAGGAAGCTTTCCCTGCTTAAATATTATCCAAATCCCCGCAGCGAACTTGTCCGGCTTCGGCCAATCCACGCGTAATCATAAATCTAATATCAGGAAAGACACCTTTCTAAAACGGTAACTCTAATATCACAAAGTTACTGTAGCGGTACCTAATTACCACCATCACACTAGCTAAACATGCACCGGAAACCACGTGAATATGATTCTTCACAATTTTTTGTAAATTTTGGCTTTCTGATTATATAAAAACTTTCATCTTAACACAAAGTTTAATTTTTAAGAAAGAAAACTAGCTATTATAATGCAATGCTTTTCATATTTTTAAAGCTTTAATTTTAGTTGCTATTATTATATTGAGCATAAAAGCGCTTGTTCTTTCAATCCTTTTTTAGTTTTGATATTTTTTAGTTCGTTAGTAAAACTGTTTAATAGTAATTTTGTTGAGATGTCTAATTATACCACTTTAAAAGATGTTCTAGTGGTCGTCGATGTCGCCGTCGTCGTCGCAGCTTATATAAAGGGCACGATTTCCTTCTTCTAATTTCTATATGTGATTCTTTGTATAGTTACTTTTAATATCGGTTTATCATCTTTTCTGCGTGTGCTTTCAAAGTCAGTTACATTACACTACTGAACCTTTAGATTCTACAACTTTTAATAAACAATTATTTTATTACTTGGAATTACAATGGTATTGCTAGAAGTCCACTAACATGCAGCATGAATTTTATTTTCTCATAATTTATATAATTAGTAAGTGTTTAAAAAAGCTATTCATTACTTTAAATCATTTTGTATAGAAAGTTTAACTGTCAAAGAACCAAATCCGAAATCATATAAGGAAGCTATTCTATATTCGTTTAAATTTAATATTCAAATGATTAAACGAATATGAAGATACCGAAAGTAAAAGTGATAGCTCCGATGATGTGAATGACAGTAGCCAGGTGATAAAACTAAGAAAAGTGCTCTTGAAAAATCACGTTCTTACAAACTTGATATTACTCAATAGAGAAAATAAAACAAAGCTAAATTTATAAATCGATTGGTTTTCGAATTAAATTATAAAGCTAAATTATAAATAAATGCATGAAAAATAAGGCAAGAAATTTACCCAAAAGCATGAATCAACATAAAAATAATAACGAAACAGTAAATAAAAATTAATTTAAAAAATCACGATAACGGTGCATTTTAAATTGAAAATTATGATGCAAAAGGAACAATAATTCTATAATCTCTAATCTAGAAAAAAAGTTAAGCATATAAGGTAGATGAATCGACTTGCATAGTCGAAGCTTGCGCATAATCTATTTGTTGATAATTATCTTCATCAATTTTAAAATAATCATGATTCAGTGCCCTCTTTGCACTTATTCTTATAGCTGGATCATATGCCAATAGTTGTTGAAGTAAATCGATTCCATTTGGATCAAGTTTTGTAACAATTGAAGCTAAATTTTGCCTCTTCCATTTTGGGAATGTCTCTTTATAGTCACTCATAAATTCAACTTCTGGCCAAATTTCCTTTGTTGGTGTACCTAGAACTTTAAAAATTTTGAAAATTTGATCAATTTCTGAATCGCCTGAGAATAATGGTTTACGTTGTGCCATTTCTGCAAATATACAACCAATTGACCACATATCAACACCGGTGGAATATTGTTTCCCACCTAATAGGATTTCAGGTGCACGATACCATAACGTAACAACTTCATGGGTATAAGCTCGCAATGGAACACCAAATGCTCTTGCTAAACCAAAATCTGCAACTTTTAAACTACCTTCTTTATTAATTAGTAAATTTTGTGGTTTTAAATCCCTATGTAAAACACGGTGTGAATGACAGTAATAAATACCTTTAACTAATTGAACCATAAATTTTTTAACCATATTTTTATTCATACCTTCTCCTTCTGGAATTGATTCCATATATTTTTTTAAATCCATGTCAAGAAACTCAAAAACTAAATAAATTTTATTAGAATTGGAATGAACTATGTCATATAGGCCAACAATACTATCATCTCTGAGCTCTTTTAATAATGAAATTTCTCTGATTGTAGTAGATGGAATACCTTCATCTTCTGATTCTAGCCTAATTTTTTTTAATGCAACAACTCTATTGCCATGTTTTGTGTCAATAGCTTTGTAAACAACACCATAAGTACCTTCACCAATTTTTTCTAATCTATCAAAATCATTAACTTCCAAACTCATTTATTATAATAGTTACGCTAAGGAATAATTATACTTTTTTATTTTCTTTTGATATATTCACAAGAAAGTAACTTACTTGACAATGTTTTTCAATGGAAAACACAACACTTCCCCCTTTGTTTCCAAAATATAAACACGATTTACGATCTATACTTAAAAATTAAAAAATCTGAAAATGCGAAAAGTTCAAAACATAAACAAACACTTCCTTTTTAAGTAAACCTCAAGTAACCAGTTACAAGTTAATTTTTTAAATTCACTATGGCTATTTAACAACGATCAATAGTGCTTGGTAATAAAGGTTATAAAAAGGTGGCAAATACATTTATAACATTTATAACATTTATAGCTTCTTTTTCTCTGCTTCTAAACGTGCAGCTCTTTTTAAAGCTCTTTTTCTGATACTTTGGTGCATATCCAAATTAACTTTATTAACAGTCTTTGAATAAACGCCAACAAAATTGTCAATTGCCCAATGCATTAATGCATGCGATGAGTAAGGTGTAATAGTTGCAAAGCGCTCTTGTGCGCCAACACGTCTACCAACATTCTTTAATGTTGCTTTAACAAATTGTTTTGGATTTGGAATTGTGAATGAAGTTTTCTTGATCTTCGACATTGCAGATGTGACTAAGTAAGAAATGACTAATTCAACATCAATACCTTCTGGCTTTAATTCGCCTGCAAGCGCTGCAGACCAATTTTGTAAGAATGCTTTTGAACCTGAGTAAACACCTAACAATGGACTTGGAACCAAACCTGCAAATGAACCCATGGTTAAAATTAAACCACGAGTGCTTTTATCTTTCTTTAAATTTGAAAGAATTAATGGCGCAATCAACTTAGTAATCTTTAAAGTAACAATATTATTCAAAGTAATAATGTTTAACATTTCTTCTTCAGTTGTATCTAAGAATGGAACGGGAATTGAGTGGGATTGACCAACATTATTGATCAAAATTGAAACAGGTAAACCCTCTAAAGCTTTTGAAAGTAATTCATAATTTTCTGGTGAATCAGTAGTCGCATCAAATGCAACAATCTTAGTTTGTTTCTTATATTTTGTTTCAATTTCAGCTGAAACTAATTGCAGTTTTGACTGAGTTCTTGATACAAGAACAATATTAAAGCCTTTTTGTGCAAGTTGAAACGCATATTCTTTACCAATACCATCAGAAGCACCAGTAATTACCGCCCAATTGTCCTTATTTGCACCATATTTTGCAAAATTAACACCTGGTAAAATGTATGATTCAAAAATAATTGCACCGAAAGAAAGCAATGTAGTAGTAACTTTGAAGACACCAATTGCTAAAACAGTATATAAAAGACCATTGACAAGGGAATAATCACAATTACACAAGGCCTTAACTAAAGCGGACATGGCTATGTTTATTATTTATTTCTAATAATAAAAGATGGTGGCAAAAGAACTATAGGTTTAAAAAAAACTAAAAAAGATGGGGGAATTCGGAAAATGGAAGAAAACTAAAAAAAGATCTCAGTTTATTATTTTTCACTTTTGTGTTTCACTAAAGTAAACCACTTTCATTGTAATTATTATTTAACACTATTTTACCATATTTATTTTACATAACTAATACACAAATTAATTTATATTGTCAAGTTCATTGATTCAAGATGTTCTTCGGCAAGACGAACACGATCGTCTTCCCCTTTTAAGATTCTATTATATCTGTTAATATCCATTTCAAGTTCAACACGACGTGCACCAATACCAAGAAGATTAGAGTTTATGGTATCTAATTCATTAAAACATTTAATTAAATCTTGTTTCAATTCTCCATGCACATGAATTCTACTAATCCAATGTTTTTCCTTGAAATCAGATTCTTTCTTTTGTTCTCGTTCTCGTACCAAATCGCATTCCTTCTGTTGTTTAGCTTCTCCTTCGAGTTTTTTTCTTTCAATTTCTTTCTGTATATGTATATCATCATTTGATTGAAGAGGTTGCCCTGGTTGTTGTTGTTGCTGCTGATGCAGTTGAAGTTGATGACGATGTAGTTCAATACTATTATCAGTAGCTTCAGATCCGGCATTGCGTCCTCGATTCCCATTATACATTCCATTATCATATCTATTATTAAAGTTTCCATCTCTTTCATGATAATATGGCCGCTGTGCTTGTTTATTTGATATTCCTTCATAACATGCACCGCTGCCATTAACAGCATTAACATTATTGTTATAGTAATACTCAGTATTTCCAGCACCCCTTCCCATATTCCAACCACCTCTTGAAGTTCCACCTCTTCCCCTACCTCTACCACTGCCATCTCTAACAAGTGTGTAACTACCTCTTCCACGGCCTGAATATTCACTATTATAATGCTCACTCCATTTACTATTTTCAAACCCTTCATTAGTATGAAGATCAGTGTTTTCAGAACCACTACTTAAAGCAGTATATGAATTAGTTGAGTGCTCATTTCCATTAATAGTATTTGCAGAAATGTTATTATTAGTATTAGTATTATTGTTAGTATTAGGATTGGTATTAGAATTTGTATTTGGGTTAGTATTCTCAGGATTTGAGGAATTAGAGGAAGATGGAATATAACTGATGTTACTATACAATCCAGGGCTTCCATAATAACCGCCAGCACTGCTATTTCTACCTCTTGAACCTCCTCGACGAGATATTGGTGAACTATTATAATAAGGATCATGATAGTACCCTCCATACTGGCCACGACCACCCGTAGCGGAGCCTCTATATGGTGCTCCACCACGACCAGGATATTTTCCGTTCATGTTACTACCACGCATGTTGTCGGCTATTGTTCACAAACAGATAATTGTTGAAGAAGAATGTTAGTCATTAGAGTTCATGTTCAAGAATCAGAAAGTAAGAAAAACATGTTGCATTTTGTTTTAGAGTCTACGCGCATGAACTTCAGGTTTGATATGCATTAAGAATAAAGGACTTAAGATTTAGGATATCTAACTTTTTAACGTTTTACTATAAATAAAAGGAAAATAGTAAGGTACAGAGATTTAATAACACAAAAAGAGAATTGAGACTTAAAAGCTAAAAAGTGGTATGATAGAAAAAACTATTGTGAAATAATAAAAAAAATGAAAGCAGTAAAATAATAAAAGCGAAGGGAAATCTTTGCGAATTAATGTAACAATCTTCTTCCTGGAACAAGGGCAAATACAACACTAAAAGCAGCAGCAACAAAGCAAATGACAAAGATGACAAAAAAAGATCTTTTATATAATAATTTTTTGACATATTTTTCTCTAATTGGAATAATACCACCTGGAGTTGCAGTACTTTCACCGTAACCTAAGAAGCACAAGAATGGATCAATTCTATAAAATGCAGTGAAAAAAAAATATGCCATTAAAAAGAAGGGTATAACTACCACAGCTCTTGTTGGTTTTGGCTGATAATCCATAAAAATTAACGTATATCCTGCCCAGAATGCAGCAAATCCACATATTATCGAAAAAAGTAATCTTACAACAGACGAGCTTTTAGAAACATTTTTAAGAGCATGATTCCTTAAAAAATTTGGATAAACATTAAATTCCATTGCCTTAAAGACAAATTCTCTTGCTTCATCAAAAACTTCTGGATCATCTCTGCCTTGGCTTTCCAACGCATATATGATTCTATCCACAATTTCTACTGGAATTTCAATTTTCTTTTCAGAATTTGGAGAAAAATAAGTTGATAAAATGTTCCTTGTTGAGCTTCTTAAAGTTGCACGACTCAGCAAATGTGATTTATCAAAAGATCTATGTTTCTCATCGAAATCATTCTGAATAAAAAGTTCAACCATTTCAGGATTAATTTTTGAAATCCTATAATTACCTTTACCTTTACTTACTTCTTTTCCATTACTATCATCTGTATTACTGTCAATGCTGCTGTTATTATCAAGTAAAAAACTTTGTGATCTTCTTTTGAGATCTTGAATTTTTGCATTGACTAATGGGTCACTTGTCTTAACTGCACTTTCACCTCGTAAAAATGTCGATAAACGGTGTGTATCAGAACCTTCAAATAAATCATTCTTCATCAGTAAATCCAATAAAGTTGAAGAAGTTCTTGAATTTCTGCTACTGTTTTGAGAGTGTCTTGCAGATGTTGCAGAATCATTAATAAAACTTGGTGGTTCAACATTGCTAACAGCTGAGTTTCTTTTCTTTTGTTGATCTGCAATTTTTTTTTCTTTTTGTTGATTATTTTCATGTTGCTGATTGATCTTCAGATTCAAGACGTTATTGATTTGATCAGCCTGCTTAATTTTATTGTTGAGTGTTAAAGAATCTCTTAAAGTCTTAACATATGCCTTACAAAGATTAATATGTTGAACTGTGTCAATCCAAAAATCCAAATAATTAATTAAATTTTCTTCATCTCTCATAAATACATAAAATGACCATAAATCTAAGGGAGATTGTGATTTTTTATTTAAAATCTCAAACAACGTAGGCCATCGATCCGTCGAATTGCCAAAATCTACGACATTAGGATCAAAATTTTGCAGATTACCGTTCTGTTTTTCTAATTCATTTAAAGCGTCATAATAATCTTGTAAATCAGTAACATTATAAAGTTTTGATTTGTTAATTGTCTTATGCTGATCACCAATAGACATATTTTTTGTATTAAGTTTTTGTTATTGCGGGTGTAACAGTTTATCTTTTGTAACAAAGGGTAGACTGTGATAAACAAATGAATTAACCAAGCTTGCAAAAAAAAAAAAAGGGTGGTATGATACTGAAAATAAGTTGGATTAGATAATAGAAGGTAGCTGTACTTTATTATGTGATCCGTTGATGTTGAAATTATATTTTTTATTAAAAAAATAGTTTTTTGGCATTCCAGGTGGCTGGTCTTTGAGAATTGAACCAGCAAAGTTCTATATAAATTTAAAGAAAAAAAAATCATGAAATGAGAAAATGAAGCTGATTTCAAAATTTTTTTTAGTTTAATTTCCTATTCTTATAATTATTTCATTAAAAAATATGCTAAAGGTGTTGGCGATCTCAAAAAAAAAAAAAGTGATTGTGAAGAACTACTTTTGAATGTGTATAACATCACAAATTTATTTTCTTTCTATGTTTATATGCAGTGTGTTTATTTTTATGTACACATTATCCATGAAGTAAACCGGAAAACCACATTTTATGCACAATGATGTGCTAAACAAAGTTTGGAATGGCTAAGATTGAACTTAAGACGTCGAATTTTCTGTATTGATGGAGTTCTTTTGAAAAAAATGCTATATTATAATTTATAAATTGATGTTAGATCTTACAAACAGATATTTTTATCAATCAAACATACAACTAATTTGAAGTACTAATGAACTTGAGAATAGAAAAAGCCCGTCTTTTCACCATGAAAAATAGAAATAGAAAACTTGTAGCCCCAAAAAACTCCCCGTTTACATAAATACATGATTCTTTGTGGCTTTTATAAACAAGTTTCCCTCTTTCTTCTTTCATTCTTGTTTTGTTTTTTATTTCTTCTGCCACCAAATTAAAGCTGTAATACTTGCTTTGCTATTATAATTCTTTAAGTAAATAACTTTTTAAACATGCCTGTTGAACTTTTAATGAGACCTGTTATGAGACCATTAGTCATTGTTAAGTCAATCTTATTATCCCCTCACAGACGTTCAAGTCGTTATATTCCACATTATATCGATTTAGATGAATCAAAATGTTCTGAATATGCTTATAGAAAAAGATTTGGTACTGGTTCAAAGATTTGGGATGTTTATGATACTAAAGCAGAAGGGTCTGGTCCAATGGGACCAACTTCCCAAAAGGAATCATTGTTTTGGTTCAGTAGATCAAGAGCTGTTAAAGGTGCTTATAAAATGTATTCTGCTCAAATTAGAAACACCGGTCCAAATGGTGAAGATGAACCAGTGGCTACCTGTAGAGCTGGTTTAAGATCCGACGTTTTGTTAATTAGAGCACCAAATGCCCCTGTTTCGGAATTAGGTTGGCACACAATTAGTCATAAAGTTGATGCCCTTGATGCTTATAGAATGTTTAATCTTGCTGATGGGGAAACTTATCAATGGACAACAGAAGGTAAATTTTTAGAAAAGGTCAAGAATGTTGGTGAAAAGGAATCTGAAGTTAGAGAGAGGATTGCAAGAGTTGTTCCTGCTGGTAACGTTGGTTTTAATTTGATTGTTGATGAATCAAAAATTCCAATAGAAATGGCTTTGTTAACAGCACTTTGTTCATGGATCGATCATTGGAATACTAATTTGGCATTAGGCGGTATTTACTATGCAAGACAACCGTTTCATGTCAGATGGAAAAGAGACTAATTTATTTGATTTTAAGAGTTATAATTAATACTTGGATTCGTTTAAATAATTTCTGAACGTAGGTTAACTAGATAAACTAAATAAATTACATAGATAAATTTAAATCTTTACAAATTAATAAGTAAAATGAAAGTAAGTTACCTTTTATTTGAAAATATGAATAAAATAATATGTGAAAGAAATTTGTAACTCGGGGGCTCAACATCATTCAATTTCATTGAATCAAACAAAAAAAAAAATTTAAATGTGTGGTTTTTATTTATGAAACTATCAATATGAATCTTTTTTGAAATAAATCTTAAACTTATTAACAATATAAAATTATAAACGATTGTAAGAATGATAGTTTGAAATATATTTAAAGCTACCTATTTTTGACAATTACCTAATAAAACACACATCTATTATGAAAAAATTATTGATTATGCATAATAATTGATAAATGATAGAAAAACTTCAATAGTTAGCTGTCTTAATGAAAATGTAGTTTTTAATGTTGATTCTAAAATTTTAGAAAATGAACTATCAAAAAAAAAAAAAAAAACAAAACAAAAATAATAGATACTCCGAACATTTAATTAATTGTAAGTTAACAGGGAGAGAATATTCAATAATGAGGCTAGTACTGAATTAAATACTAAAATCCTTGCATTTTGACCCCATTTATCTATAATGTAAGTTTATAAAAACTTAACTTCACAGTAACAACTAATCGAAGAGGGCCCTTTTACAATTTTTATTGCTGACTGACACGTATAATTTCCGAGAGTAAAAACGACAGAATGACGAATTTTCTAGTTTTTATAATGCGTATAACTTTAGCGCGGTCCGGAAACTTCCTTATAAAGCAACACCTGCCTAGTATGGTAATACCGGAAACCGCGGATTGTTGAGTCACAGTGGTTGCTGCAAGATTATCATAAATCGTTGAAAAATTTGCAGGTTGATTGAGGTGAATATAAGAAATTTGATTTCTTCCCATTTCTTTTTACCTCTACCACTTTTTGTTCCTTTGTTTCTTTTATTAGAACGCCTTCTTAATTGTAGAACTCGCAGTTTTTTAATCTTTGAACATTTTCAAGTTATAAGATCAAGTAACTATGGCTGCTGCTAAATTTTTAAGTTTATCATCAGTTAAACAATTAACTAGATTTTCTAATTTGAAAAATTCCTTTAAGAATCAATTTAAATTGTATTCTACTTCTCAATATGAAGGTGGAAATATAATGAAGAATTTCACTGACGAGAATGGTATTCATTTGGTTGACGTTTCTAAAGTTTTAGTTATTGGTTCAGGTGGTTTATCAATTGGTCAAGCAGGTGAATTTGATTATTCAGGATCACAAGCGATCAAAGCTTTAAAGGAATCAAATAAAAAATCCATTTTAATAAATCCAAATATTGCAACAAACCAAACATCTCATGCATTAGCTGATGAAGTTTATTACTTACCTGTTACTCCAGAATATATTACTTACATTATTGAACGTGAAAAACCAGATGGTATTTTACTTACATTTGGTGGTCAAACTGGTTTGAATGTTGGTGTTCAATTGAATAAATTAGGTATTTTAAAGAAGTATGGCGTTAAAGTTTTAGGTACTCCAATTAAGACTTTAGAAACATCTGAAGATAGAGAATTATTTTCTCAAGCATTAAACGAAATTAATATTCCAATTGCCGAATCAATTGCTGTTAATACAGTGGATGATGCACTTAAAGCTGCCGAAGAAGTTGGTTATCCAATTATTGTTAGATCGGCATATGCATTAGGTGGTTTAGGTTCAGGTTTTGCAAATAATGCAGAAGAGTTAAGAAATTTATCATCACAATCATTATCCTTAGCTCCACAAATTTTAGTTGAAAAGTCATTGAAGGGTTGGAAAGAAGTTGAATATGAAGTTGTTAGAGATAGATGCGACAACTGTATTACTGTCTGTAATATGGAAAACTTTGACCCATTAGGTGTTCATACTGGTGATTCAATTGTTGTTGCCCCATCCCAAACATTATCGGATCAAGAATATCATATGTTAAGATCTGCTGCAATTAAGATTATTAGACATTTAGGTGTTGTTGGTGAATGTAATGTTCAATATGCTTTACAACCAGATGGCTTAGATTATAGAGTTATCGAAGTCAATGCAAGATTATCAAGATCTTCAGCCTTAGCATCGAAAGCAACTGGTTATCCATTAGCTTATACTGCTGCAAAGATTGGTCTGGGCTACACATTACCTCAATTACCAAATCCTGTTACTAAATCAACTTCCGCAAATTTTGAACCATCATTAGATTATATGGTCACTAAAATTCCAAGATGGGATTTAGCTAAATTTCAACATGTCAAGAGAGATATTGGTTCAGCAATGAAATCTGTTGGTGAAGTTATGGCAATTGGTAGAAACTTTGAAGAATCATTTCAAAAAGCAATTAGACAAGTTGATCCATCATTTATTGGTTTCCAAGGTGATAAATTTGATGACTTAGATGACGTTTTGCAAAACCCAACAGATAGAAGATGGTTAGCTGTTGGTCAAGCTTTATTACATGAAGGTTACTCAGTTGATAAAGTTCATGAACTTTCAAGAATTGACAAATGGTTTTTATACAAATTAATGAATATTGTAAATATGCAAAAGGAATTGGAAAGTTTAGGTTCAATTGATGAAATTAACACTGATGTTATGTCAAGAGCAAAGAAACTAGGTTTCTCAGATAAACAAATTGCATTGGCCGTTAAATCAGATGAATTATCAGTTAGAGGATTAAGAAAATCATTTGGTATTACACCATTTGTTAAGAGAATTGATACTTTGGCTGCTGAGTTTCCCGCATCAACCAATTATTTGTACACCACATACAATGCAACGTCACATGATGTTGAATTCAATGACCAAGGTACAATGGTTTTAGGTTCAGGTGTTTATAGAATTGGTTCCTCAGTTGAATTTGATTGGTGTGCAGTTTCAACCGCAAGAGCTTTAAGAAAAGTTGGTAAAAAGACTGTTATGATTAATTATAATCCAGAAACTGTTTCAACAGATTTTGATGAAGTTGATAGATTATATTTTGAAGAATTATCCTTTGAAAGAGTTATGGATATCTATGAATTAGAAAATTCAGATGGTGTTGTTGTCTCTGTTGGTGGTCAATTACCACAAAATATTGCGTTAAAATTACAAAACAATGGTGCAAAAATTTTAGGTACAAATCCAGAAGATATTGATAAAGCAGAAGATAGACATAAATTTTCATCAATTTTAGATTCAATTAATGTTGATCAACCAAAATGGAAAGAATTAACATCAGTTAAAGCTGCTGAAGAATTTGCAAATGAAGTTGGATATCCAGTTTTAGTTAGACCATCATATGTTTTATCCGGTGCTGCAATGTCCGTTATTAGATCAGAATCAGAATTAGAAAGTAAATTATTAAACGCTGCAGATGTTTCATCTGAGCACCCAGTTGTTATCTCTAAATTCATCGAGGGTGCCCAAGAAATTGATATTGATGCAGTTGCCTCAAATGGAAAAGTTATTGTTCATGCTATTTCTGAACATGTTGAAAATGCAGGTATTCATTCAGGTGATGCAACATTGATTTTACCACCACAAAATCTTGATCAAGAAATTATGAATAGATTGAAGGAAATTGCTGATAAAGTTGCAAGTGCATGGAAGATTACTGGTCCATTTAATATGCAAATCATTAAGGCTGAAAATAAAGAAACTGGCGTTCCAGATTTAAAAGTTATTGAATGTAATATCAGAGCGTCAAGATCGTTTCCATTTGTTTCTAAAGTTTTAGGTGTTAACTTTATTGAAGTTGCAGCAAAGGCATTATTAAAGGATGAAACATTGAAACCAATTGATTTAATGAAGAAAAAATACAATTATGTTGCAACTAAGGTTCCACAATTTTCCTTTACAAGATTGGCTGGTGCAGATCCATTCTTAGGTGTTGAGATGTCATCAACGGGGGAAATTGCATGTTTTGGATCTGATTTAATTGAAGCATATTGGACAACAATCCAATCGACAATGAATTTTCATTTACCATTACCACCTTCAGGTATTTTATTTGGTGGTGATTTAACAAATGATTATCTTGGTACTGTTGCACAAAGATTAGAAAAAATTGGATATAAATATTATGCTGCAAATGAAGATGTTGCAAAATATTTAAAGAAATATACAACAACTTCAATTAAAGTTATTGAATTCCCAAAAACTAACAAGAGAGAATTAAGGGAAGTATTCCAAAAGTATGATATTAAATCAGTTTTCAACTTAGCAAAGGCAAGAGCGGAATCACTTGAAGATGAAGATTATGTTATGAGAAGAAATGCAATTGATTTTGGTATTCCATTATTTAATGAACCACAAACTTCAATGCTATTTGCTGAATGTTTGAAAGAAAAACTCCCTGGTAGACTTGTAGACTTGGCTAAGGACCAAGTTGTTATACCACCAGAAGTAAGAGCATGGAGTGAGTTCATTGGCGGTAAACCAGTGTAGTTTTCTAGAATACGTATATTACAGTACTTTTATAAAATAATTTAAAACAATAATATAATCTAAAAAAAGGATAATACTTCGAATCTCTCGTACTAGACGATTTTCCTTTAATATTGCTTATGAAAGTTCTATGATGTTTGACAAGTTGTTATTCAGTTTTTCAAGTTAAAAGGCTGGGAACAAAGAAAAGTTTGAAGGTAATGTTGGGCCTCCAATTCCCTCTAAGAAAATCTCAGATTTCCTTCAGGTCTTCTGAGATTATTTCTCATGATAATTGGCGTCGGATTAATTTTTTATAGGCTCGCAATTGAAAAGAAGCCGTCGGTATTTCAATTGCGCACAAAAAATTCTGAAAAATGCAGAATAGTTGATTTCATTCATGTATGCATGCATGCATGCATCAATATGTCTAAAATTTCTGCTATATTTAAACTACTGGAAAGCTTTTTAAGCAAACTCTTTCGTTTAATCTACTTTTCTTATATTCTCTCCTTTTTTTATTCCATGCCCCATTGAATTGCATTTCTGCTGCATTTTCCAAATCCTCTATTACAGCACTCTTTGTGAATGGGTAACTGCACATCAAAGAACGATTTGGCTCTACCAAGATCACACCATATACACAGTACCCCAGGTCATACTACTTTTGCCACTAGTAGTACCAGCTCTGATACTGCTAATAACAATTCTGACGCTACTATTGATAATTCTGATACTACTAATAACACCAAAAAGAGTTCTAATACCAACAATACCAATACCAACAGTATCATCAGTACCAATAATACCACCAATACCACCAATACCACCAATACCAGCTATACTAGCAATATCAACTATACCAACAATACCGATATTAATAAAAATACCAATAATAACAATTTTACTTATAATACTAATGATACTAATAATACTACTATAACTAGTAGCACTGTGAATATTGAAAATACCAAAGATGACCCTATTTTAAATACACACAGTTTCAACAGTCAAGCCAATAATTTTCAATCTTTAACACCAGCGGAAAAGATGTTAATGTTTGAGAAGGCTTCCTTAAATGCTGCTGTTAATTTTAACACCAATAGACGGCGATTAGAATTCCCTTCAGTTCATGGTTTACAAGATAACGAGAAAAACAACAATAAAATAACAAAGCCAGTTAAAGTTTTATTATTAGGTTCCGGAGAATCTGGTAAAACAACAATGTTAAAGCAAATTAAAATTATTCATCAAACTGGGTTTTCTAGAATGGAGAAAATGGAATACAAACCTTTTGTTTTTGAAAATGTTTGCGAATCTGCCGTTTGTATCATTGACGCTTTAAAACAATACGATTTACTATCTAATTTATCAAATATTTCTGAAGAGGATTTAAACGTTTTGGTAAATTACCATGTACCTACCAATAAGATAACTTTTCCATTCAATCCAATGATTGCAGAGTTAATTGAAAAATTATTATCAGATCCAGTTGTGAAAAAATTATTATCAGAAGATAACTATGGATTTTATATTTTAGATTCTGCAAGTTATTTTTTTGAAAACTTGAATCGTATAAAGGAAGCAGATTATTTACCTTCACTGGATGATATAATACGTACCAGAAAACAAACTTCAGGTATTTTTGATACAAAATTTCATATGGCAGGTCTGGATATACATTTATATGATGTTGGTGGTCAAAGATCTGAAAGAAAGAAATGGATTCATTGTTTTGATAATGTCACAGCAATTGTATTTTGTGTTTCACTGAGTGAGTATGATGAAACATTATTGGAAGATCCAACGAAAAATAGATTAGAAGAGTCATTTCTTTTATTTGAATCTGTTGTAAACTCAATGTGGTTTAGAAGATGTGCAGTTATTTTATGTTTGAATAAAATTGACAGATTAGTTGCAAAGTTACCGTATTCTCCACTGAAAAAGCATTTCCCAGATTATGTTGGCGGGGCAGATTTTAATAACGTTATCAGATATATATTATGGAGATTAAAATTATTGAATCGTGCAAATTTAACTTTGATCCCCTGTGTTACTGATGCAACAATTACCGATGATATACGTGGAGCATTTGCAATTGTCAGAGAAACAATTCTTTATAATAATTTACTAGATAGTGGTATTATTAGTTCATAATGATTCCAAGCAAAATCTCTTTTTACAACCTTGGGAGATGCTTACAGTTTGTAGTATTCTTATTTTTTAACACAATTTCTTTATCTTTGTTTTTTTTTTTGCGTTGTTTTTATTTTTGTATTAACAGGTGTAATATGAATTAGAAATAGAAAATCTTTATTGTATGTAAATTTCGCCCGCGGAATCTCCCGAAAATATTACATTTCCCTCAGATTTAAAAAAAAAAAAGATTTAATGCAAACCCCCAGATAGTTATCAGACTATTTTCTCACAAGCCCTCACCGGACAAAATTATGTTATTCGCTGAGTGATTAATTGATAATTGCTTCGTTGCATAGGTTAAATTCAGAACTAATTATTCCTGTTTCACTGTTTACATATTATCAAAGTGATTAGTTGAATGCACCATCCATTTTTTTTGCATATATTGGATCGTTCATAAATAATATCAAAAGATGTTACAATATTTGAAGTATTTGTTTTTCTTATACTTTGGAGTATATATCCTTATATTTATTTTATCAAAGGGTAGATTAACAATTGGCTTCATATCATGGCTACATTTGATTAATGTCAAGATTAATTTGCCAACTTTGAAACTTTCAGTAAGTTCACTTTCTTTACAAATAAGACCAATGTATTATTTACACAGAAAAAAGCTAAAGGCAACTCATCACGATGGTTTGATTGTTGTTCACATCTATAAATTAAACATTGATACATCAAATTTAACATCTGCATCTCATTTGAATTCAACATCAAAATGTAAAATGAAATCGATGAATCCAATGGAAAATTGTTCACCTGTGCAACAAAATAGATTAGCTAATAGATTAGTTTTATTACTTCAATGGATTAGATGGATACTTCCAATTACGTTTGTTCTACATGATACAACTGTTCAAAGTGATGATGCATGGTTAAATATAGAAACTTTATCTACATCGTTTAATTGTGACTTAATTAATAACGAACTAACAGATACAAGGGAACTGAGAAATTCAATTCATTTCAGTTTATCGAATATTTCAAATCCTGAGCACAAAATTATTAAAGATTTAAAATGGACTTTTGTGGGCTCAACTCCTATTAATTCTTTATGCTCTCCTAAATTTTCAAAATTAATATCTTCTTGTGTTTGTCATGGTATTAACATTGACTTAGATCAATTAAAATCAATCATTTCTAAATTAGGCCCTAAGAAAATTAATACAGAAAATTTAGCTAGGACTCCACGGGAAGGTGAATTAAATGAAGAACCTAGTGAAACTAAAGGAAGTGGAGAGGAAAATCATAGTAGCGTTGATGAAGACAATGCAAACTTCATTCAACAGTTGTTTAGTAAATTTGATAAAACTGATATTTATTTTGCATTTGATGAATCGAAATTTAAGAGTCAAGGGCTTGAAATTTATTTGAAGAATGTCGTATTTTCCGCAAACAGTACAGACAAAAATGAAGTTTTCAAAAAGTTTAAAAATCAGAACCTATGTAAGTTAACATTTAATGTCTCAGGATTGAAAGTATCAAACGAACTGTTGAAAGATTCAAAAGTCCAGCTTGAGTTTTTAAATTTCTTTGCAATGATGGATATAAAAGCTCTTATCTATTGCTATAAATATATCAATGATACAGAAAAGATCCATGCTTTTACTTCTGATGATGCATTTTTAGCAAGAGGCTTCTTAACAATGACTAATGCATCAATATTTACAACCATTGACGATTTAATCATATTCCAAGACTTTAAAAAAGAAACTGAATCAAAAAAAGAAAATATAAAATTCAATAACCAGCATTCAGCTGATATTCTTGAAAAAATTGCTGAAACCAACAAAAAGAGTAATATTCTTGAAAATATTTTATACCTAACACATAAAATCGGTACCAGAGCACAACTGTTAACATTTACAATTCAAGTTATATTATCTAACTCTCTGAAAACTCAATTTTTAATAGATGATTTATTATTAGATTCTTCAATGTCCGATTTTATCTCTTCATTATATGATACTGAATCAATTTATATACCTAGAAAGTCAATTTCAATTTCAATTAGAAATGTTCAAGGTTTAGTTGTTGACGATTTCGTACCACATAAATTTTTTGTTGTTGATCTGATTACCTTTACCACATCTATTGCTGCTTATCACAGCTCTGTTATTGTTGATGATATTTCAATTGTTGTCAATCATATTGAATATTTGGCTGAAAATATCAATGTTTGTAAAAAAATGGCAAATGTTGCAAGTACTTATGTTAATAGAAAAAGGAAATCAGATATCGAAATAGTTGAAGAATTAGATGCTATTGGTGCTTTTGACAATAATGAGTGTACAACTCAATTTTTTAGCAAACCAAGAAACAAATCATTTTTACCGGATTTGGTTGAACTTGTTAAAGTTAACGTTCATAAAATAACATTTAGGGCATGTTTTACAAATCCTGTGAAGTACTGGGACGGTGAAGATCAATCTGATATCAATAACATTAAACGTGGTATTTCACTTGCATTCAATGAGTTTTCAATTAAATATGATAATACTGTTGACTTACCAATTTGTGATGTTAGATTAGAAAGTTTTAAAGCTTCACTGATTAGAGATTACGCTTCTGAAAGAAACAAAAAATGTTTACCCACTATTTTAGAGATTCAAAATCTACATTCTAAATATATTTATAAAACAAACACTTTGTCAACAACTATACCATTTATTGACGCATCTATTTCCGTTGAAGTTTTATGGACTGTAACTTTTATTATGGCGATTTTAAAATCACTAAAAGGAAGAAAATTAGATAGTAAAAAACTAATGAAGGTATCTAACAAAAGGCAAAATAATAATGCAGCAGATTCAACATTACATATTTTATTTTCAATGCCTTTGTTGATGTTAAAATTACAATTACCTTCTGAAGTTGATTTAGCTCTTGAAATTGATTCCTTAAAATTTTCCCATGTTCCTTCTAAACACGAGCACAAAAATTTGTCATTTAAAGTTATTAGGTTGTATGGTCAAAATCCACATGCAAAAGGATTTTGGACACTGCTGTTCATTATTTCAAATGCTGCATGTAGAATGAAACCAAAATCTCCATTAGCTAATGATCAAACTGAAATTGGAATTAATTGTGATGATATTAGAATTGAAATTCCATTTCAGTACGTATTCTATAAAACATTTGATAATTTGAAAGCATTTTTTAAGTCAATCAAAAAATTGAAGATAAACTTTCAGGATTTGATGTTTGTTGAAGAATCAAGTAAAGATTTTAAAGTTGATGTTATTAAACCAAGTTTAGTTGATAAACCACTGCGATTACCAAAGATCAGAGTCACGAGTAAAAGAATTATGTATTATAATCATGATGATCCATTTGAAGAAGAATTAACTAGAATTATAATGTTAGGAAAAATGGAGCAACAAGTTAGACTTACAAAGATAAAAGAATTTGAAAAGTATGAGGCTAATATACTTGAAAAATTGAAAGAAAAATATGAATCTGTATTGCAATTTGAAAATACTACTGCCCTTATGCCAAAAACTATCAAAAATGGTATTCCGGGTACAACTATTGCTTCTGCGAAATCCGTCGAGATGAGAAAATCTTTTTCTACCGGCATTTTATCATTACCTCCAATTCTTAAGAAGAGAACAAATTCTGTTTCTGTAAATGGCCCTTCGAAGCTTTCTAATCAAATACTTAACGAAGAATGTGAAAGTTGGTTAGAGTATCAAAGAGAATATCATATTGCTATCGAAATTCCAAGGAAAAAACTATATGCAAATATTAGTAAATCTTGGACGTCAAGAATCAAAAGTGCAAATAGAATTAAACAGAGTAGTGATAATAATGGAAGCTTACAATGTGATCCAAAAGTTCGAAAGGAGTTTTTAAGAAAGTTCCCTGTCATTGTTGAAGGAAACTTTAAACCATTATTTGGATTTAAAGTTACCGATTGTGTTCTAGATCTAAATGAACCTGAATTTGGATTAGAAAATTATGCAGATTATATTCACCGTGTTGCAGATGGTGTTCCAAAAGATATGAAATATGGTATTTTAGTTCCAATGAATTTAAAATTATCATGCAGTGAAACGAAAATACAAATTAAGGATTATCCAATCCCTTTAGTTGGTTTTGGAGGTCATGAGAAGGATGATTCAAACTCTGTTAAATTTGACGGTGATCTGGTTATTTGTGAACAAAAATATACTGAAGAAGAAATTCGTTATAATTTTGTTTCATGTGTTCCGCAATATAATGATACAAGGATGAAAGATAGTTTGTATGCTTTTCACATTGCTCGTACAATGACAAATGTTAAATTTATTACTGATATGAATGTTTATGTCGATTCAGCACAGTCTGCCTCTGCATCATGGGCTCCGTCATTGCAACCTGGTATTTCCTACTCATTTGATAGCTTTGATCTCTTATCTAAACCTCCACTTGATATTTCACCAAAAATTGGATTTTGGGATAAAATGCCTTTGTTAGTACCATCTAGATTTACATTCAATTTTAAAAAAGGTATAACTTTATTTATTAAGGCAAGTCAATCGCCATACCACTTAGTCGGTAGACAAGCTGGTTTTGCGTTTAAATGGGATGAAGATGTCAAAGTATCAATTAATAAAACAGGTAAATCAGAAGACTTTTTAGTTGTTGAGAGTAAAGTCTTTGAAATTGGTGTGCCAGCTTTTGATCAAACAAAAGTTGCTAATCCATTAAATCAAGGTACCCTTCATGCACTTGATCATAAAATTGCTAAAGTTATATTAAGATTAACAAGTAAACCAATTATTTGGAAATTAGGTTTTATATTTGAGAGAAATAAAAACAATGAACCACTCGCAAAACCTGGTAGCTTAGAAAGAACTAGAGATTTTATACCACACTATGACGTCTCTTTAAAAAATCCAGATACTTTTACAAATGAGAGAGAAAAAGATTTGTGGGATTCATATAAAGGTTGGAGAAGTCACTATATCTATTTAGCACTTAGTATTTATTCAAGAGATGATAATAAATGTAAAGAGCTTTCTCAAGTTCCATTAGGATCTGCATTTAACTCATTATATCTTACTCCAATGTCACTATATTATTTCTTTTTTTGGTGGGATTCATTTAAATCAAGTTTAGGATTGCCGATTAGGGAAAGTAAGATGTTTAGAAACGAATTTTTGAGTAGTCAGAAATCTCCAAAATTTGGCAAGAGTATTTTTGGTATCAGCTATAGTGTTGATTTATCACCATTATATTTGACTCATGTTTATCAACACTCGTCGACAGGTAAAAATGAAAATAAAGTTGCTTTTACAGGTTTGAAATGTTTTGTGAAATCATTTACCATGGACTTGCATCAAAGCAGAAGAGAAGTTATTTTACTAGATGAGTCCACCAAAACGGTTTCAAGAGAATTGCAATTGAAAATGGATAAAGGTATAGTTGATTTTATTGATGCAGATTTGAGGCTCTTAACTGCTACTTTTAATCAAACATCAGCTGCTGGTATGCTAGTTAAACAATTGGGTCTCGATAAGACATCTGCTGATAGTTTCATTGATACTGATACTTCATCGTCGAATAGTGAAGACTATATAGACCGAGTTTGGTATGACCATAATGATTTCATTGAACTAGAAGCTCAGAAAATACCAGATGAAGAACCAAAATGGAAAGTTCATGAGTTTGCTTCATCACCAAGGTTTTATTATGTGAGAGAAAATCCGACTGAAGACGTTGAGTTTCCCTTTGATTATATTGAAACTCAAACCCATAATTGTCAATTAGGTGAAAGGAATGTCTCTGACGCCGCTGCAGCATTAACTGATAGAAGAATAAGTGAAATTGAAGACCAGATTAATTTCTTCAAACTTGAAGTCAATGATTTAATGGCTAAACCACAGAATTTAGCCACAGCTAAAGTATTGGAGACACGTAATCAAGACCTCCAGGAATTACACCATAGATTACATGTTCTCCGCAGCTTAAAGGATAAATTTAGTGAAGGTATCTTTCCTAATTATGATGAATTTCTAAATGATCAAGAAGTTTCTGATGATGAAGTATTATATGAATTATCTAAAGTTCAATCAAGAGTTTCATCACACATTTCGAAGGTCAAATCTAAAATTTCAACAGCACCTGTACAAAGTTCGCAATACAGAAATAGATTTTCAGTTTATACAATTAATATTCAGTGGACTAAACATACAAAATCAGGTTTATTGAGATACCTCGAAAAGGTTAAAGATAGACGGTTTGCAATGTTTTCGATGAGTCAGCAGGCATTGAATTTAGCTAATGACTTAAGTAAAGCTGTTATTCCTGAACTAGAAGAAGATATTGATTTTTCATTTCTGAAGAATGATCCAGAGTTTGAGTTTTTAGAATCCAAAAAGATGCTTGACGATTTTGATGAAGTTTTGCACGATACTTCAGGTTTAGCAGAAGCTGAAACTGACGATTCATATCTTTTCAAATTGATTTTGCCACAAATTGCAATTACGACAGATAATAATAGATGTATTTTGATTACAAGCAATAGAATTGTCATGAGAAGCGTTACTGTCAAAGGGTTTCATTTTGATGAAGCAATTGATGAAATTACGCTGCCTATGGAGACAAGAAATGGTTTAACATTAACTGAAGCTTTTGCCTACTGTATGGATAAAGAAAGCGTTTTAACCAACAAGCATCATTTATTTACGCCAAAATCTTTTTCATGGCCTCCAAAATTGCCATTAGAAATGCATTTTACTCCAGTTTCTCTTGATGAATGTATTGTTGCCCAAAATATTTCATGTGCTGTATTAATTAATAAACCAAATTCACTACACTATTCAAAGGATGATCCAAATAAAATTTCTAAATCCATAGAGACTATTCGTATTGTTGCTCCAGATTTTAATATTACAACAACTAGTAACCAATTTAAAACACTAGTTGATACATGTAAATCTGTTTTTGAACACGATGAAACAGAAATTCAAAAGGTTAAAGAAATGGTCAAAAGAATTGTTAAATATTCAGATTTTTCAGATTTCCAATCGTTTAGTAAAGATTTGAAAGAAACTCAAGATGAAGCAAGACTACTCCTAGAATGTCGAAAACTGATGGTCAGTGCTAATTTTTCTAACCCAATATATACGGAGGATATAGAAGCCATTAATATTGAACTTGAAAAAATTTTGTTAAATTTGAATGCAATGGTAGATATTCTCCAATCTACAAAAGCTAAAAGGTATAATCAATTTCATAAATTCTCTCAATGGAATATTATGGCACCAAGTATTACAATCCAATTTCTAGATGATAATTCATTACCAATTGTGGATGTTAGTGCAGTTGATGCATATTATACGTTTACCCAATCAGCTAATGGTGAATCTGTTAACACTGCTTATGTTTATGACTTTGCTGTTTTTGATCAACATCCAAAGGCAACATGCGAAACGGTTCTTACACGTTCTACAGATTCAAACCAACCATTATTTAGAGCGGATTGGCACTTATTACCCCCTGTTGGTGGTATTAAAATAATCAAGAAAAAAGTCTTTAGTTTTGCGCCAATTAAAGTTGAATTTGATATGCGATTTGCAGCTGGTTTACAAGAGTTTATGTTTCCAAAAAGTAAGATACTTCAAAATTCAAGTGTTTTTGATGATGACAATGAAGATGATGAGGATGAATTTTATACAGATATAGATTCAGCCTCAGATACGTCAAGTATCATGAAAACAACCTCTAACCAATCAAATATTGCTTTAAATAGCTCACACAAAGAGGGCTCAAAATTTTCCAAAGCTTTGCATAGACTTTTACCAAAAGGGAGTAAAACTACGGAGTCGATTAAGTTAAAAAAAACAACGGATAAAGATAAGTTTTCAATTTCTGACTATTCCAATGCATTAGATGCTTCAAGTTTTAGTAATGTCAAAACTATGGAAAATAGATCTGCTAAATATTACATGATGTCACATATAATTATCAATGAAATAGAGACAACAATCACGTTTAAGGGTTCTGGTAAGTTAGGTTTTATTAATTTGACCGATTTCCATGTAACAACCCCAATCGTTGAAATTGTCAACAGGTTGATGTCAAATGAAGAAATGTTTGCACTCGTAAGAAAAAAATTAGTTAGAAGTGTATTGAAAAACACACATAATATTATAAAGAGTACTTTTAAGCAATCGAAATCATCGAAAGGGGCATCTAAAAATCCAAAAATTAATCCAATTTTAAGATTAAAAGAAAGAAGATCACTAGAAGAAAACAAGAACATGCAAAATCAACAACATATCCATTCACACAAACACAGATCACAGAATGAACATACAAAATTTAGAGATGCGGACTTACTTGGTCCACATATTTACAAACCCGAAGCAGGTGATGAAGAACACCCTCTGATGGCTTTAAAACAACAAGGTAAGCCATCCACTGGAAGTGTGGATGAACTTTCAGTTTTTAAGCCATTAGACGAAATTGAAGAAGAAGAGTAAAGTAACTTTTCAAAACATTATGTAATATTTATATATCCCTTGTCGATACTATTCTCTATTTTTTTACGTTTATATTAATTTTAAATGCCTTTTTTATTTTTACAGTATTTATTATTCGGGAAATCTTTAATCAAACCATGCGCCACGTCTTGAAAATCACGCACCGCCACCAGTTTTTACAATAGAAAATTAGAGTGAGTGTCTTCTTATAAACCATGATTATTATTTAATTCACATGTGCCAATGAATTGAATTTGATAATAACATAAATAAGGCAGATCAGTAGAATTGAAAAATATCAGGATGGAATTTTTTAAAAGTGTTGCTACATTGGCTCAAAATGCCATAGAATCCATCAATAACCCCAATCACTTGACTCCAGACCAATTAATGCAAGATAACTTTCATTTACCATCAGCTGAACACATTTTAAATGAGCTTAATGTTGAATATATCATCACAAGTCGTGTTTTATATAGTCTAAGTGATAAAGACAAGAATCAAGGTAGTTATTTACCCGTCCCACATCACACCAATTCAAGGGTTATCGGTAAAATGACCGTCACCGAAAACTACTTGGTTGTGAAATGTAATGATTCAAATTACGATAAAGTTATATTTCATTTATCTACAATAAGTAAAATTCAAAAGATTCCTAATGCTGAGGTTGTCCATGTTAGATTATCTACAAACAATGGAATGATATTAGATATTTTGACAGACGCAGTAAGATTTAAAGCTGAACAGTTCTGGCATGTGTTTAAGAAACAATATGATTCAAACAAATTAAAGAATTGCAGGCTTACAGAATTCCAAACTACCATGTATTCAGAGTACTTGATTTGCAAAAATTGTAAAAATTCTAAATTGGGTGAAAAGCATTTGGATATACCAATACACCCAAAAGGTGGTCTGGGTCTGAAATTCAAATTCCCAGGAAACCAAACAAGGGAGTTGGAAGTTGGTAAATTAAAAAGGTGGTTTGAATATTTTCGAAGATATGGAAGAAATTTAGAATTAGTACAAAATCAAACCTTTAATAACCTTATCATCTTTGGTATTCCCAATAGGCTTAGAGGTGAAATTTGGGAATTATCATGTGGTGCAATGTATTTAAGATTTGAAAAAAAATCAGAGTACGAGAATCTACTTACAGAAAATGAAGGAAAAGCATCGTTTGCAATTGAAGAAATTGAAAAAGACCTAAACAGATCCTTACCAGAATACCCTGCATTTCAAACTTCAGAAGGAATTGTTAAATTAAGGCGAGTTTTAACAGCATATTCTTGGAAAAATCCAGAAATCGGTTATTGTCAAGCAATGAATATAGTTACTGCTGCATTATTAATTTTCATGACAGAAGAACAAGCTTATTGGTCTTTGAATGTTTTATGCGATAAATTAATTCCTGGTTATTATTCTAAAACAATGTATGGTGTTTTACTAGATCAAAAAGTTTTTGAGGCATTGGTGAAGAAAACAATGCCACTAGTTGGCGATCATTTTCTAAATTATGATATTCAACTTTCAATTGTTTCATTACCTTGGTTTTTATCATTTTTTCTTAATACTATGCCATTGGTTTTTGCATTCAGAGTCATGGATGCGTTTTTCTGCAATGGTTCAAAGGTTTTATTTCAAGTTGCATTGGCTATTGTAAAAATTAACGAACCAAAATTATTAGAATGTGTCGATGATGGTGAATGCATTGCAGTTTTCAAAGAATATTTCTTAAGTTTAGATGAAGTGTCTCCAAGTCATAATAAATTAAAAAGGAGATTTGATATATTGTGGGAAGTTGCATTTAATGAATTTAATATTATTGATGATAGGTTAATTCAAAAAAGCAGGAATACACACAAGAATGAAGTTTTTAAGGGCATTGATCTATTCGTAAAAAGAACAGAAATTAGAAATCTTCCCAAGACACATCGAATTACAAAGGACCAAATTTCAAATGTTTATGATAGGTACTATAGAATTTTAGCACATGATAAAAATGCACCAAATCGTGAAAATATTTCAATGGATTTTGAATCATTTGAATTATTGATGTCGGAAATTGTTCCATGGGTTGATCTAGAAAGAAATACAAAAGATCAAGACAATTTCCTTCGTAGACTTTACAACAATTGGAGGAATGAATCAGGAGACATGGTTTTGGGTACCTTAATTGTTGGACTTGACAAATTGATTGAAAATGATTTAATGGATGCATTATCAAACTTCTTCTCGCTTTATGACATGTATAATATAGGTAAAGTTCCTAAAGAAACAGTTCTTGAATTAGCAGAAGATTTAATTTTTATCACGACACCATGGCGTGAAGGTCTAATTTTTGATACAATCGCTAACAGGGAATTAGAAGATCAAATTGCTGAAAAAATAGTCCAAAAAAGAGAAGCATTAGTTGCTCAAGGTATTGAAATTAGTGATGATCAAGAAATTGTACTTCCAGATGAAGTAAAATTTGATGAAGAAAAATGGAAAACCAAACAAAGTGTTAGATACCTCTCTGCAAGTTCTTCATTTTTACAATTGGCGTTTAAGTATGCACAACCATATGAAAACCCCGACGACCCTCTCATTAATTTGAATGATACGGATGATAAACAAATAACAAGCATAAAACATAATAAGGCTCTTGATCCAACACATCCTGTGTATATAACTCCATCAATGTTTAGAATGGTTATTTTGGCTAATGAAACATACTCATCATTTTTTGAAAATCAGTTTTGGAAATCATTTGATCTTGATACACCAGGTAATATTGACAATAGCATGTTTGGGGGAGTGGTCGGTAATATTCGTGGCATGGTAAATAATGTTATGGCAGATGGTGTTAGGGTAGCAAATCAAGTTAAGAAAAGAATGGATGATGCAAAATCACGTGGTGACACAAGTGCAAGTTATGAAAGCAGAACAAATTCTGCAACTTCTACATCTGCAAACTTAAATGGAAGTAAATGTAATCCAAATAGTAGAGAAAGTATTGATAGCAAGGGTGCCGAAAGTGTTGTGACTGGCTGGACATTGGAATCTGGTGCGTTGGATGGCAATTTTGATGCAAATATAGATAATTTATTTGATGTTCCGGAAGAACTGAGATTGCTGGACGGTAAAGATGAGGATGATATTAAATATGCGAAACACAGTGATACTTTTGAATCCATTCTTCAAAATCAACAACCCCAGCAAGAAAGAAAAGAAGAAGAAAAAGAAGAAGAAGAAGAAGACGATGATGATTTTGGTAATTTTATTCCTGCTGAGACCACCCATGCCAAGGAATTAACCGAAAAAACAAAGAATCTTTTGCTATAGCCCAATTACATTTATAAATAAAGTTTAATGATTGAAATTTAATGATAAAAATAATGAAATACTAAAAAGTAATGGAAAATATAAAATTAAAAAATTAGCTCGTAAATCTTTTTTAATGGTAACACAGTTGTAAATGTTTAATTAAACATTTTCTTAAAGAAGCCTTTCTTCTTCTTACCAGCTTCTGCAGATGTTGACTCGGTAGTCACTGCAGATGCATTGCTAAAGTTTCTGTGACTAGGACCATGTGCTTCACTAAAAAATTTTTCAAATTTTGATTCTTTATGTAGAGTGTTTTTTCGGGACTGTTGATGAATGTCATTATTGGATAATTTTAGATTAGGTTTATCCGCCGAGTTTACATCACATGTATCCGCTTTAGACTTCTTTTTATTTCCCAATTTGAACTTAAAGCCAGTTCTATTTTTTTCAGGAACAGTACAGACTGGTTGGCTTTCTGAAACAGATATAGTATTTATGTCAGCTCTTCCACTGTTTGGTGAAGATGGTGGTAACGGAATATCAGTATCTGAATCATTATCAGCAAATCTTGATTTGAAATTACGTTGAACATGTGTCTTTCTTTCATATCCTTCATAATCCAGTGTATGTTGATCTCTTAAAGATAATTCAGACATCTTACCCTTAACAGAAGCACCGTTTGAAACGGGTTCGTTTTGACCATTACTATGCTGAGGTTCAACTTTTTCGAACGACGACCTTCTCACTGTTGACTCATCCAGCGCAACCAAGTCATCAGATTTAATAGGTGCTCTTGTTTTTGCCAGTTCATAAAGTTCCTTAGCACGGTTTTTAGCTGGTCTATTTTGTAAAATTCTGTTCTTTGCTCTTTCAACATTTGGATTCACTGATTTAACTGTACCAACTTTTGCCATTGCCGTTTCTAAATTAACATTCACAGGGCGATTATCTCTTACAAGTAAATTTGAGTTTCTCTTAATAGTATTATCTGTTCTATTTTTCCTTGATATTGACAACGTGCTTGGCTGAGTTGAATGTTTTTGTGCTGCCCTTGCAGCAGCTGCAAGTGGTGTAATATCAGACCCAGTGTTGGTATTATTAGAAACTCCAATGCCCATGGAAGCAGCAGAACCAGATCTTGATCTTGTTGAACGCTGATTAATATTTGGATCCTGCAATGTATTAACACTTAATCTCCTTGATGAAACTGGTGCTTGTCCTGAACTTAAGTTTTGGTTTAAAGAACTTATTGAATTCATTTTAGTATTTTGTGCTGTTGCTAACGACAGATAAGCATCGGATGCATTCGTTTGACTAGTTGATGGATAAAGCGATAATCGATTATTTGATGAATTTTTAAGAACTGATTTTCTTTTGTTATTAACACTGATAGATGAACTTGTATTAGAACTAAGTTGATGATTATCCAATACCCCATTAATATCTTCTATATCTTCCATAGTTTCTGCACTTTGATTCTTTAACTTTTCCTGATTGTCTATTTTAGCTTGAATCGTAGGTTCCCTTTTTGGTACTTTTAAGTTGGCCAATTTATCAACATTATTTTTATTATTGACTTGAACTTCTTCTGGAATTGAAAATGCTTTATCAGTAGTATGGTGATTTAAGCTTGCAGTATCAGGATTTAATGTAATAGGTGACTGAGACACCGAGACAGTTGCCCTTAGTTGTTGCGCCATTGATTGTTTTGGTTGTGAATTTTTAATTGGTGTTGTTGCAACTGAAGTTTGCGAATCTTTGACCATTAAAGATCCAGACGATTCAGATCTTCTGGTATTTGAAAATGGTGTTTCAGTTAATGGAATATCAGATTTTGCTTTCGAAGTTGCAAATGCAGGGGACTTCACGGGAATTACAGCAGCCTGAACGATATTATTTTCAGCAACTTCTTTTGTTTCTTTCTTAATTAAATCAACAATATCAGGAATCGGTGTGATTGGTGGAGTGTAAAATGTTTCAGCACCTTGAATATTCTCATCATCTAAAGAATAGACACTTGAGGAATGCTTAGATAAATCCAATTTTTGATCATTTGGTTTATCTGCTTGTTGTGATTGAGTTCTATTAGTTGTTTTTTGCTCAAATGATAGAATTTCGTTCTTCAAATCAGTTTCACCCGAACAAATACTAATATTAGTTTCGTTATCAATATTGTCTGTTTTTGTTATGCCAATATCTTTCTTTGTAACCTCACCATTCTTTATCATTTCATTAATAATCTCTTGTTCTTTTTGTTTTACCAATTCATCTAGCTTTCTCTGCGCAGCAAGATATTCTTCTTCACTATATTCTTGCAGGATATTACTTTTCAATTGATTATCTTCAATAATATTGTCAACACAATCACCTTCACCTATATCATCGATATAATCACCTTCACCACCTTCATCTATATCATCTATATCATCAATATCATCAATATCATCAATATCATCAATATCATCACTATCATCAATATTGTCATCTTCGTCAATATCATCATAACCATCGTCTGGTTTTTCAACTTGTACCTTACTAAAGTCTTTATTTTTAGGTCTTTGATATTCTTCTTCATAAAAATCAGCATATGATTCAGTAAGATTACCATAAGTGATTGCCGCAGGAGCTGGTTTATTCGACGTAAGAAGTCCCAGACCAGCAGTTGTAATACCACTTAAATGAACAGCAGCAGTAGAGTTAGCATCCAATTCAGATTTTAAGCCATCAGTAAATTTACGAGTCATTATATCTTCAATAATGATAGGATCTTGAACAGGTTCATCAAGTGATTTGAATGCTTTTTCACGTTCAAATTGTTCTACCTTTTCGTTGTGTTCAATCATCTTTTTAACTTCATCTTCGTATTTAGTTTCGGAAGCCAACTCATTAACAAAAGCATCAGCATTTCTTTCCCGTTCAGGAATAATACTCTTTTGATTATTAATAACATTAGTTAAATCACTTTCTAACCCACTTTTACGTAAAACAGCAACACCATTATCTCCAGTCTTTTCTTCGTCCTCTTCTTCCTCTTCTAAAATATCACTATGCATGTCATCAAGAGTAAGAGTCATATCAACCTCTCTATGGTCGTCATCAAAATCATCATAAGCGTCATCAAATGCATCACTCTCAATATAGTTTTCATTCTCAGTAGGTGGAACTTGAATATATTCCTCAACAGTTGTACTTATAACTTTGGTGCCATCAGGTAATATTTTAGTTTGTCTTTTAATATTTTTAGAGATTGACCTTGAAGCGTTTCTTTCGGTCATAGAATGTAAATGTAATTTTGATGGACTTGATTTATAATTGCTAATACTGTTATCTTTTTTTGATTGTTGAGATTGTTGTAATGAATGCTGTTGTTGATGTGATCTAATTGAAACATTAGCCATTGAAATTGACCTTCTATAGAGTGAGTTACGAGATGACGAATTAGTAGGTTTCATATTATCCGGATGATCAGGGTTTGGAACTTCAACAGCAACCAATCCATTAGCTGAAGGAACATACTTTTTAATTGTACGTGGTATATTTCTTGAAGGTAAATGAATGACATTGGTTGATTGAGAATTTGTAAGGTCAGAAATGGATCTACGACTCTTAAGATTTGGTGTACTTTTTTGAGATAATAATCTTTGCTTTGGAATTGAACTTAATGATAAACGACGAGCATTTGCGGTATTAATTGAATTATTTCTTGATTGATTAATACGAGCTTGAGTGATTGAGGATGATGGAAGCAAACTAGTCCTCTTATGAGCACTAGAGGTTATACTAGTTGTTCTTGAAAGTGGTTTTACGGATTTTGGAGGCTTGATAGGTGGTATGTTTAAATTTGCCGGATTCTGGTTATTAGCCTTTAAAGCATTACCAATGGCAGTAGCTGCCGCCAGCGCATTTGTATGAGGAGCAGGTGCAGAACTAAAAGCTCCAACCCCTGTATAAGAAGTTTCAATATAAGAATTTCTTCTTCTATTATGCATGAGGGAAACAATTCAATGGGCACAAAAGTAATTGAGCTAAGATTTGTATGTGTATTGTGAGCGTAATTAACCACTAAGTTCTAAATGAGTAAACGCTATAGAACAGGCGCAAGTTATTGAACAGTTCAGAAAGAATTTTGACAACCACTTCAGCTACGTTTGAAATTTAATTAGACATCAGAGAAACAGAAAACAAAACCGCCAATTTGCAATAAATATTTATTTATTAATTATTAGCATTTAATTTTATCTTACTTCATGCACACGTGACTGCTCGAATACGACACCAATTCCTCTACTTTTTATTATATACACTATACTATACACTGTACTATACTCTATACTCTATACTATATACACTGTACTATACTCTATACTATATACTATATATACTGTACTATATAATCTATACTGTATACTATATACATTGTGCTATATACACTATACTATATGCACTATACACTATACTATATGCACTATACTCTATATTTTATATTTTATACCTTATACTTTATACAGTACTACAAAAGTTTTTTTTGGTTGTTTAAAGGGATTCAAAGAGGCAACGGAAATACTCAATGTTGTATTTACCACCAAGACGTTCGTAAAAATGATATGTTTCATAAAAAACTTCAATAACAATCAAGTAGATAATGATAAGCTCAAGATTCACTTCTTTACGAGTAGACAATATGGAAATCATTGCCTGTGATTCTTCGGAAAGGTAGTCTAATTTTCTATTCAGTATGCTTATACGTTTGGAAATATCCAGGGCAGTGGAAATACTTTCATGAATCTTTTCCAGTTTAGATTCACTCCAATATATATCAGGGGTTTCAACAAGTTCTGAATAAAGATTAAGTTTACCACGCAACAAAAGAATTCTTCCAGATACTTTTAACGCTTCCTTTGGATTAACTGAAATTCTTTTACCCCTTGAAAGCTTATCAATTGATGATCTTGTCATTTCAATATGTCTTTCAACTGCCTCTTCTAAGATTGCTAATCTAGTTGAACGGGATATACCATATGAAAAAGCTAACATATCCAACATCTTCTGCTGTGGGGTTGAGTTCTTTAAACAGATAATCTCAGTCTCCTTCGAAACAAACGATTCGTTTCTTGGTGTATTAGAACTATCTTTATCTAATTCGATGTAATCCAAATCTTCTGATTGGTATGAATAACCATTAATTTCTGCATTGCTAAACATTGGTATGATTTTATCTACCACTTGCCTTTCATCAATATTCCAAGCGACAACTGTACCAAACTTAAAGACAAAAACCTCATGATTACTATTCCATACAAATTTGATACATTCACTTGAAACTATTGGAATAGGTGTTATGCACATTTTATTTAAAGTATCTTGGATTTTTTTTAAATCGTATGTTTCAGACTTTGTAATGCTAACAACCGGTTTAACTGGTTTACCCATAAAATTCTCTAGGTTTGATAAGGTTGCAAATAATGGATTAATAGAAGAATCATTAGAGCTTTGTTCAAAAGTTAACACTTTTTTTCTTTGTTGAGCAGCAACAGAATTGGACAATGGAATTGAATTTTGGGTATAGTTTCTACAAGATGTGTGTAAATGGGGAAACGGTAACTTTGTCCTTCTTGATAAAATTGGCAATGATCTGATATTATGAACACTTCTGTTAATAACAATCATATTGTGTTCTGCGGCTGGAAGCTAGTCGAGGTTTAAAATAATGCCATAAACGAACTTTGAATGCTTCATGAATTTTAATTATCACCAATTCTGAATTTAGTGATGTAAAATTTTGTTTTTACTTTTGAATTTCCAAACTGTTTATGATTTACCTTCGAGTTGCGAATTAAGTAAATCTACCGCCAATTTTAATCTAATAATACACATTCTTTATTTATCAAATCCTTACATGGGGAAAAATATTCAAAATCGAAGGAGAATAAAAGACAGTTTAAATTTTAATACGTCATATTACAAACGAAAACTACATTTTTGGAAACATTTGAGACGTTCACAACTGAAAATATCAGAAAATTTAGCATATGGTTCATTGGAAAAAGATACCAGAACTCAAAATGAAGTTATGGAAAATTTAGAACCTTCAATAATACCCAATAAATTTTATCCCATTAAACAACTGGAAAAGTTTGAAGAATCGTTTAATGCAAAACCAAATTTTAAAAATAAAGCACCACAAAAAACATCAAGTCATGATTTATATGATCCGGATGAATATGAAAATAATAGTTTTTTAATTTATTCAATAACAAATAATGGTGAATCGAAAAACTCTAATAATGTTTACGGTGAAAAAAATTATAATAAATTAGAGCATATGCAGAAACCCGATGTAAACTTTATATTGCCACCAGCTTCATATTTAGAAGAAGGTGGATTAAAAGAATTCTATCACTCATTCTTAAATACAGCAGAATGGCAAATTTCAAATTTAAATTTAAAACCAGGTGACAATTATTTTCTATTCTGGTTTTTTAGTTCATCTTACATACCATTACTGTGTAGTTGTTCAGGCCCCCTATCAAATATTTTTTCACTTCTAGCAATAATTTGTCCTTGGAAAATTCATAAGATTAATAGTCATCATGTTGCTGATCCATTTTGGTGTTATGTTGTTAATTCAATTTCAATTCTTTTTGCAATTACTTCAAATCTTTTTTTATTATTAAATTACAGAAAAAAAATACGGTACACTTATTGTCAAGTCATTTCAATTTCAGGTTGGGGGATTGCGTCTTTATTTCTGACTGCGCTTTTAATTGTTTATCATTGGTGGTTTTATCATTTCAATTACAATGAAAACTATATTTTAGGAGAAGGGTTTTGGTTTGCAATAATAACAGTAATTTTGCATTTTATAAATTTTTTAATGTTATCAATTAATGAGATTGGGTTTTTGACAGGTAAATATAAACCGTTATTCAATATTGATCAGATTCAGGAAACTTTAATCATTCAAACAACATCAATGTGTGTTTGGCTAATGATTGGTGCATCGTTATTTTCAAGAATTTTAGATCTTAGTTTAAGTGAAGCGTTCTACTATAGTGTTGTTTCAGTTGTTACTATTGGTACACAAAATCTGGTTCCAACAAATTCACCATTGGCTCAAACCTTAACGTCAATTTGGATCGTATGTGGATTAGTCATGTTTGGTTTGATTATTAGTAGTATCAGAAAAATGATGTTTAATTTTTCAAGTTCAACATTATACTGGAATCGGTCTGAAAGATTACGGAAAATATTATTAAAAAATCATAGAAATAATGCACATAATTTAACAACAAATAAAAATTCCTTTGAGCTAATGCAAAATATTCATAAATGGGCATACACAATTCAAGGTTTAATTGAGCTATTATTTTCAATTGTTGTTTTTTTGATCACATTAATGTGTGGGTCTATTGCATTTGCATTGTTTGAAGGTTGGTCGTACAAATCGAGTGTTTATTTTTGCTTTTATAATCTTATGACATTAGGACAAGGAACTCAAACACCACTTACACCAGGTGGTAGAACATTTTTTTGTATGTGGGCATTAGCGTCAATTCCAGTCATGACAATTTCAGTTTCAACTGCAAGTGATTTTGTGTTTTCAAAAATAACTAAAATTGAACAGTTGACGTTTTCTAATGCAATTGTTGAATTTTGCTTAAGTCAAAAATATTTAAGAAAAATTGGCATTTTTCTTAAAGAAAGAACGGTCAGTAAAGTTGATAAACAAGTGGTGGCGTTAATGAAAACACAGTCTTTGATTTTACCTAAGCCTTTCATAAACTTAAAATCAGAAGATAGATCTGGTGCCGAATCATGCAGTGATATTAATAACACAGAGACAACTCAGAATAATTTAAGAAATAAGTCAAATTCAAATTTAACAATTGATTCGACTAAAGATCCCATTAGTAAAATTCCATTAGTTTGTCATCCAGCAGATATGTTATACACAATCTTACTAAATTCTGAAGGTTTAAACCATTATAATTTTGTATCTTCAAAGAATTTCATAAAAACAAATACTGCAACTATCAATTTAGCAAATTATTTTCGAGAAGGCACATATGTGGACGTGAATGTTAATAAATTAGTTAATTTAAGAAAGGAATTAGGAGAAAAGTTTAAAGAACTTGATGATGGGTTTAATATTGACAAATTCATTGTTGCATATAGAATGGATGATTTGAATGAATCCAAAGAATTGTCAGTTGTTAATGATAGAAATATAATTGAAACATCATTCAAAAAGAAAAATGATTTTGTTTTAAACAAATTGAGTAGAATCCAAGTTATTTTGATTAAACTAAGGGACGTTATATTTGATTTGTGCACAAATCCAGTCTTGGAATACTCATACGAAGAGTGGAAGACATTATTTGCAATTACAAAGCATGAAAAAGGTTTGAAAGATCCGTTGTATTGGATTGAATCAAGTTCTCCATTAACATTCCCAATGAATGAACCGAAATATTTTTTGATACATTATTTCAGACACTTTGAATTATTCTTGCAGCAGTTTGCAGCTGAATGGGATGATTATGATGAATGACCACTATTGTTGATAATATGTAATAAACCTGTGTAGAATAGTTTTTGTATAATAGAATGCTTTTTGAGATTAGGCGGCTGCGTCTTCCAAATATGGTAATTATGTTTTTATCAGGAAAGTGAGAGGCGGGGAATCCTTATCATAATTGAAGAGTTTGCAATACCTTGTTTTTCTTTTACTGTTTTCTTTTTATTAATTTAACAAACATGATTAGCCACATATTGGATGGTAATTTGGAATTAATATATTTATTTCTTATAACTTTTGGTTTATATCATTTTGTTATATATCCTATTTATTTTCATCCATTGTCTAAAATTCCTGGACCTAAAATTTGTGCCATTACCAAATACTTTATATTATTCAAGTCATGGAATGAGCAAAGAAATAGATATGTTGAAGAATTGCATCAAATATATGGATCAGTTGTACGTATAGGACCAAATGAAATTGACATTAACGATTCCTCATATTTGAAAGATATTTATGTCGGTAATTTTGATAAATCATCATTTTATTCCCAGTTTGTAAATTATGATCATTTAAATACATTTTCCACTACCACTAAAAAGGAACATATTGCATCAAGAAAGGTCAGTCATAAGTTTTATTCAAAATCTAATGTTTGTTCAGCAAAGATAATGTCTAGAATTGAAAAAGTTGTGAATGATGCGTTACTAGTATTAGATAAAAATAAGGGTAAGTCCATTAATGTTTTTGTTTTATTTTGTGAGATGGCAATGGATGTTGTCACTTCCTTCTCTTTTGGTAACGACAACTATGAATCTTTATTGTCAGATCCTTTTGGAGATGGTGAAAAAGTAGTTATGGATTTTGGATTGCAATCATCAATGTGGTTCTGGGTTACACAAATGCCAAATTTTTATGGCTTGATAGCATCCAAGAAAATAGTGGATGCGTCTGAAAGATGCTATGATTTTATTGAGAGACAATTTTTGAATTCCTTAAATACAATTAATGAAACTATTGGTAAAGGTGAAGAATCATTACTCACCGTTTATTTTGATATTGATTCAAACAACAACAAAAAGAGAGTTCAAAAAAGTTTGATATTCGACGAAATAAGGGCAAAATCAGAATTTTTTGATCACATTGCAGCTGGCCATGTCACCACAGGGACAACCTTATCATACTTGTTTTACGAATTAGCAAAACACCCAAAAATTCAATCTAAAATTCAAGATGAAATCCTAAGTAAGTTAAATAATGGTAATCCGATTCTTTCCTCAGATCATAGTTCTTGGAAGTATAATATTATTGATAATGAAGAGTTATTGCCATATACAAATGCAGTTATTTTAGAAACATTTCGTGTGCATGCAGCAATTCCAGGTCAAGAACCAAGAATTATTCCTGAAAAAGGTTTTATTTGGCGTGGCAATTTACAAACACCTATTCTGAAAATTCCAGGAGGTACAACAGTTGTTATGCAACCATGGAGTCTACACAGGGTCTCAACCATTTTTCCAAATCCCAATCAATTTGAACCAGAAAGATGGTTGAATGTTAGCAATGAGCAATTAAAAATAATGAAGGGTAGCTTGATGCATTTTGGATCAGGAACCAGAATGTGTATTGGATTGAATTTGGCAACTGCCGAGATTAAAATACTTGTAACTAGTCTACTGTCTAGATATAAAGTTGAATTGGTAGACGATTTCAATTATGATTACGATGCTGAAATGTTGGACATTTACACTACTGTTCCACGTACAGAAAAAATGATGTTAACCTTCAATCCAATTAAATAGATCTTTTATACATAGACAATAAAACATTTTATTTATTGCTGTAAATTCCAGTATATTGAATTCCCCAGATTCCGCAAGAATTCTTCAGAATCTTTTAAATTTTTGCCCGGAAAATCCGTTCGAAAATTAACAAGAATGAGAATTTAATAAATCAAACTACGTAACTGTGAAAACTTTTCAGTACCCCTCTTTTATGATTTTATCTAGATATTTAAGACAATATACTCACATACCGAAAAATGACATCTGAAATCCCAAATCTTGCCGGAGATGCCGTTTTAAAAGCATCTGATCCAGTTCCAGAAGGATCATTACTTGTTCATGGTATTGATTATTCAAAACCAAGTAGTCGTAATGCAAGAGCAATTGATATTGTTGAAGGTATGAGAACTATGGGATGTCAAGCAAGTTCATTGTCACAAGCATGTGATATTATTAATGAAATGAGAGCATGGAGGGGTAAACATATAGATGAATTAGAAGAACATGAAAGAAAAGGAGAATTTGATGAAAATGGGTTTCAAAAGACAACCATTTTTATGGGTTATACCTCAAATTTAATATCATCAGGATTGAGAGATACATTAAGATTTTTAGCACAGCATAAAATGATAGATGCTATTGTTTCAACTGCTGGTGGTATTGAAGAAGATATTATTAAATGTTTAGCGCCAACTTATATGAGTGACTTCACCGCACCAGGTAAAGAATTAAGAGACAAGGGTATGAACAGAATAGGTAATATGGTTGTTCCAAATGATAATTATTGTTCATTTGAAGAATGGATGGTTCCTTTATTAGATAAAATGTTAGAAGAACAAAGTGCATTTGTCGAAAAGGAAGGTAAAGAAGCATTTGATGCAGGCACACCATTTTGGACACCAAGTAAATTTATTGATAGATTGGGTAAAGAAGTCAATGATGAAACATCTGTTTTATACTGGTGTCATAAAAATCGAATTCCAGTTTTTTGTCCAGCTTTAACAGATGGTTCAATTGGTGATATGTTGTTTTTTCATACATTCAAGGCAAGTCCAAAACAAATTAGATTAGACATTGTCGAAGATATTAGAAAAATTAATTCAATGTCAATGAATGCATACAAAGCAGGTATGCTTATTTTAGGTGGTGGATTAATTAAACATCATATTGCGAATGCATGTTTAATGAGAAATGGTGCAGATTATGCTGTTTATATTAATACAGGACAAGAATTTGATGCGTCAGATGCAGGTGCAAGACCCGATGAAGCTGTTTCATGGGGTAAAATCAAGGCTGAAGCTAAAAGTATTAAAGTTTACTCTGATGTTACATTAGTTTTCCCACTTATTGTTGCAGCAACTTTTGCTTCAAAATAGAGCTACAAAATATGATTATAGATTTTTTAATTTGATTTAATAAATATAAATTGTTAGAAGTATATATGTGTAGAATTATGTAGAATAAACGAATAAGTATAACGAAGTTATCTAATAACTTAGGATCTTGAAGCAACCTTTGATTCCCAAGATTCAAACTTTGGTTTTGCGGTATTATAAGGAATGAAAGCACCCTTAGTAAAAGTATAATTGATTGGATGGTGAACTTCAGGAACTATATGTCTAACGGCAACTTCTTCAGGTTTTAGAGCGGAAGGTGCTTTGTCAGTACCATAAGCTAACCAATAGTGCCAACCAGGTTCAGAATGAGAAGCATCGTATCTCCAGAAATCTTTATATTCAACCCATCTTGTTCTCATATGGATTTCTTCTGGATTCTTTGTTTCATAATATTGATTACCAAAACTATCTTCACCCACTAAAGTACCAGATTTCGTGTCATTCATGTATGCAATTTGGCGACCAGAACGGACAAGACCATTACGCCAAATATTTTTAAGTGTTCTAATAAAAGAGACAGACATTGTGTGCTTAAGTTATATGTTTAATGGAATCATTTAAGGTTAGGATACACTCCACCAATACGAAATCATCAAATTCATGATAATAATTCCCCTCAGCACAGGGAACAAAACCAATAGTGGTGCACAGATGTAACAATAAAGTCGACAGTCGCAACTGTTTTTTTTCAAAATAAAAAAAATTAATGAAGAATTAAGAATTTTCCCTCTTAATTATTTATTCTCTATTTTTTTTTTCTCAGAATTTTCACTTTCTCACCGTAAAGTGGAAAAAACAGCAATGAAAAAATTGACTCTGGCTTCGTCACAGTAAATGGTGAACTGCTGAACTATTAAAATGCAACTAGTAACTCAGTCATATTCAGATAACACCGGAAGGCCCACAGTTCTTTTAATGTTATTGCTTATTGGCTCAATAACAGAGATAATCTAATTAGCCCCAAAGTACTTTTTTCCTATTCAGGGATCCCAAAAACGCCGGAATCGGAGATGTAACCTAAGCGGTACCGGCCCTGGACAATAGGAAAAGGAAATTTTATCTTAGCAGTGAGTAATTTTTATGTCGACAATTTTTTTATTTTTCAGCAAACCACTATTTAACCACCAGCTTTCCCACTTCATCAACATTTAGTTTCATGTTTGCTTTTTTCTTTTCTCCCATTCCTTTATTATTGTCTAATTTCTATCTTTCTTTACAACTAAGCTTATCAAAACATGTATAGAAACGCTGCTGCAAGATTAGCAAGATCTTCAAGATCTTCATCTAGAGCTCTTTCCTCTATGGCAAAGAGACCAACTTTAATCAATGCTTCAATTCCAAAGGCTGCTTCTAACGTTAATGCTGTCAGAGGTTTAAAGAAGATTAACTTTGCAGGTGTTGAAGAATTAGTTCACGAAAGAGCTGACTGGCCAAGAGAAAAATTACTTGAATACTTCAAGAATGATACCATGGCTTTAATTGGTTACGGTTCCCAAGGTTATGGTCAAGGTTTAAACTTAAGAGATAACGGTTTAAATGTTATCATTGGTGTTAGAGAAGGTGGTGCTTCATGGAAGGCTGCTATCGAAGACGGTTGGGTTCCAGGTGAAAACTTATTTCCAATTAACGAAGCAATTGCAAAGGGTACCATTATTATGAACTTATTATCCGATGCTGCGCAATCCTCAACTTGGCCTGAAATTAAACCACAAATTACTGAAGGTAAGACATTATATTTTTCTCATGGTTTTTCCCCAGTTTTCAAGGAATTAACCAAGGTTGACCCACCAACTAATGTTGATGTTATTCTTGCTGCTCCAAAGGGTTCAGGTAGAACTGTTAGATCCTTATTCAAGGAAGGTAGAGGTATTAACTCATCATATGCTGTTTGGAATGATGTTTCCGGTAAGGCAGAAGAAAGAGCTATTGCATTAGCTGTTGCAATTGGTTCTGGTTACATTTACCAAACCACCTTTGAAAAGGAAGTTTACTCCGACTTATACGGTGAAAGAGGTTGTTTAATGGGTGGTATTCACGGTATGTTCCTTGCTCAATATGAAGTTTTAAGAGAAAATGGTCATTCTCCATCTGAAGCTTTCAATGAAACTGTTGAAGAAGCAACTCAATCATTATACCCATTAATTGGTAAGTATGGTATGGATTACATGTACGATGCATGTTCAACCACTGCAAGAAGAGGTGCTTTAGATTGGTATCCAATCTTTAAGGATAATTTAAAACCAGTTTTCCAAAAATTATATGCATCTGTTAGAGATGGTTCTGAAACCCAAAGATCATTAGATTTCAATTCTCAAGTCAACTACAGAGAAGAATTAGAAAAGGAATTGGAAATTATCAGAAACATGGAAATCTGGAGAGTTGGTAAGGAAGTTAGAAAATTAAGACCAGAAAATAATTAAGTAGGTTAATTATTTTTACGAATATAAATATATAGTCATTGAATGACTTTAAATATTTCTAACTTTACTAATTTAATTTACATTACATTACCGTTCAATATCCCATCTTATTATTTATCCTCTTTGTATTTCTTGGTGTATAGCTTTTCCGTGTTTAATGAATAAACAGCGTTGATTAATGAATCAATTACGTAAACATTCGCGATATTTTTATAATTCTTTTCCCAATCCCAGCTGGACAAAGTGTGGTGTGGAATAAAATGCCTGCATCTATCTTGTTATAGTCAAGAGTACCTACTACTTGTTTGTCGTATCTACCTTTAATAAACTCATTTTAAACATACACACAGCTTAAAATATGTCTATTTCAAAACCAAACAGCGGAACGCTTCGATTAGGATCCACTGCACCTGATTTTACAGTTGATACATCAGTGGGAGTTGTCAATTTTTATGATTACATAGGCAACGACGGATCCTGGTGTATTTTATTTTCACATCCTGACGATTTTACACCAGTTTGTACAACTGAATTAGGGGCATTTGCTAAACTTGAACCCGAATTTACTAAAAGAAACGTTAAATTAATTGGATTAAGTGCAAACGATAGTGATTCTCATAGAAAATGGATTAAAGATATCGATGAAATTACTGGTAGTCAATTAAAGTTTCCGATCATTGCAGATCCAGAACGTAAGATTGCACTATTATATGATATGATTGATTATCAAGATGCAACTAATATTGATGATAAAGGCGTGCAGTTAACAATAAGATCAGTTTTTATAATTGATCCGTTTAAAACAATTAGACTCATAATGACATATCCTGCTAGTTGTGGACGTAATACAGCTGAAGTTTTAAGATGTGTTGACTCATTAAAAACTTCGGAAAGATTAGGCAGAAAGGTAACGACTCCAATTAATTGGGTTCCGGGTGATGATGTTATTATTGCACCTACTATCACTGATGATGAAGCAAGAGCATTGTTTCCAAAATTCAGATCCATCAAACCATATCTGCGTTTGACCCCATTACCTAAGGATAATGTGTAGATTATTTACAGTTTATTACATTTTGTTGATTTTAATGTATCCATATAGTAGTTAACGTATGCGCCGTGAGAAACATGCGCCACATGTAGATTTCAGGGGTTTAATCTTGTAAATAATAAAAAAATATTGAAGAATAGAATAGAAAAAATATATTGTTGTTAATGCTGCCAATGTACTACAGATATTAGTATTTGTATAATGGTGTATTGTCATATACGTGGTGTCACAAATGTTTCAAAGTAGTATTGAACATTAGTCACCCAAAATGTTATTAATAACTGATGTTTTCTTTTTTTGATGATTTGTTTTTTTTCGTTCACACTTTATTTTTGTTTATTTTGGTTGTTGACCGTTTCGGGTTTTTTATTGTTCCCGTTTTGCGTTCAACACTTTTCAACCCCTGTAATAAGTTTTTGCCTCTTCAACAGTACTTCTTTCTCCTCTATTTATATTGTTGACAATCAATAGCTGCTGATATCATGCTACATGTTACGCCAGAGGATGAGAAGTTTGATCTATGTTTGTTTGAACGAAGTAGTACCAGCATCATTAATAATAATACAAATTCAACACATAAAAATCAACTGTCAATTTGTAAGAATATTAAACTTAGAATTGTAATAGTTGCAACGTTTCTTGTGCTATCTTTATTTATTCTTTTTATTCCAATATTAAACTCACATGATCCTATTACAACTGAAATAAGAACAACTACAAATAGTACAAAAACAATAATAACACCATATTCAATACACAATGATGAGGATTTCATATCTATTTTTTATACATCAGATTCTAACAATATAGATATTTTTAACAGTGATGACAATGACAATATTGATACATTAAATTTTGAATTGAATCATCCAACAGTTAATCATGCCAATGATATTATTCGTAATATAATGCAGAGTTCAAATAATGCAATTATTCCACGTTTTAAAATTGATAAAAGAGCTGATGAAGCAAATTCTTCTCAATCTATTAGCTCAATTGATATATTTAATGATTTATCATCATCATCAATAATAGACTCAGATGTTCTTACAAGTTCGTCATCATCATCCATTATAGATTCAAATTTTCCCACTAGTCCATCATCATCATCCACTATAGGTTCAGATTTACCAACTACTGATTCACCATTACCACCACTGCAATCATCATCATTATCATCACCATCATCATTATCAACATCAACGTCAACAACATCATTATTGTCTTCATCATCTACACCAATCCCTCTATTTTCAGACATTTCATCACCTTCACCATCACCATCACCGTCACCAACATCTTCACCATTGCTTTCCCCATCACCTTCGCCCTCACAATTGCAATCACTATCATCATCATCAACTTCTTCATTATCACCATCCTTTATTCCCTCTTTTACATTATCTTCCTCTTCTTCATTGTCATCTTCGTTGTTTGAATTTGTTTCATCATCTACTCCTCTTTACTCATCCTTTTCATCATCATCATTGCCATCATTATTGCCGACTTACCTCTCATCTTTTTCGTTCTCTGTTCCATTAACTTCTACATTTTCATCATTCTCATCATCTTTTTCATCATCATCAAGCTTAACTTATGCTTCAATCATAACATCATCATCGTCATCATCGTCATCATCATCATTATTACCAACATCAACTTCATTTACTTCATTTACTTCCACTACTTCATCTACATCATCTACCGTCTCAAATTATTCATCAAATTATGGTTCATATGTTGTCCTTGGTGCAACAACAATTGTAAATAGTGCAAGTACAATTACAAAATTTCAAACAATTACAGCATCTGCAACAGGATCATTCAAACAATCAGGTATTTCACAAAAAAACAAAAGTATTGCTATCGGTGTAGGTGTTGGTTTGGGTGTACCAATAATTGCAGCAATTATAATTGTTTTATTGTTATTGTATAGAAGAAAACAGAGAATGTCTGTTAGAAATTATGTTGATTCAAATGGTAGAGACGCAGGTATTGCAGTTGATGAAGGAAATTTCTTTAAAAAAGCCTTTAGACATGCATTTATCAGTTTACCTACTTTAAAAAACAATCCCTCAATTAATCAAGATTTTGATGATGATGATGATGATGATAATGATGCCAATGCAATAATTTCAAAAGCTCCAAACTATAAAAATAATGAAGATATTAATATTTTCAATAAACAACAGAATATGAATAATAACAATAACGAAAAATCATCAGTTGATAATAATATGACTTCTGGATTTGTCGTTTCTCGTCCAAAACCTTTACGATTGATTAATCAATCAGATTCAGATTTTGACACTGGATTGAACACTCCAAAAACATCAACAACAAATACGACGGATGACACAAATGAATATGTTCATCCGCTTTCAAACTCCCACTCCCCGCAACTACCAACATTAGATTTATCAGATGTCAGTTATGGAGAAGACGATAATACAGAGCTTGAAATTGTTGATACCCATACCAATTAATGAACTTAACTTTTTAAATTAATTTTTAAAAGTTATCGTAATACTAGTACATTACTCAAAAGAAAGAACCCGGCTACCTAATTCACTTAATAATATTAACCGTAATACATCATTCATCATATTGTGTGATTAATGTCCATTTATCTCTCAACTCTTTTTTGTCATTTTTTTCTCCTTTTATAATTTTTATTTCCTTTACTGTCACTTTTTAATTTTTCTGCATATATTAATAACATTCTTTGTTATTAATTAACTTTTTATTAGACTTTTTTATGTATTTATTTATTTAATTAATTTATTTACTATTTATTCCATCCATCGTTCCATTTATCGATCACTACATTTTTTCTAATGCGATATACAATATCTCTACTAACAAGAGTTAATATTATTTAAATTAAATGTAACAAGGGTATTTTATTAAACTATTTTTAGAAGAAATATTTTTTTCTTCATATATTCACTAAACTTAGTCTTTAAAAAATTGTTTAATTAGTTTTAATTATAAAAATATATTATAAGCAATAAACAACTCATTATTTTAATTAAAAAGTATGATAATAGGTTAAGTACAATAAAAATAAGGAAACTATAAACTAAATATATTATAATATTCATATTGCAAGTTTAACTTGTTATTTTCAATTTTCAATTTGATTTACAAACTGCATAATTTTATAACCAGATAAGAGATTATAATATGGGTTTATTTGAAACGAATGAATTAATGAATTAAAATAAAAAACCAACAAGAAAATAATAACTGATTTTAAATCTAGATCACGATCATAAATAGACCAATAATTGCTCCTAATATTGAATTTCTGGAAATGAAGTTTTGTTTTGCTACACCTTCAAATAGAGTTGTTTCTTGTAGGGTAGTAGAAGATAGAGATGTTGATTCAGACTGCAGGATATATGTTGAAGTAATTGTTGTAGCAGTTGTCGAATTAGCTTTTGACACAGAAGTTAAAATAGTATCTGAACTGACTGATGTAAATAAAGCAATACTTGAGGAAACAACTGAAGTTGCCGAGGAAAATGAAACAAGTGGTGCAGATGATAGAGTAGATGAAAAGCCTGGTGCAGATGATGAATCTACTAGAATAACTGGTGTTGATGATGGTTCGACATGGACAACTGAGCTGGGATCAGTTGAAATGATGGCGATTGTTGGTACAGTCTTTGAAGTTGATAAAAGAGTTGATCCTGACGAGGCAGAAAATTTAGTTGACGACTTGACACATTTAGTATCAGAACAATAAGTTGTGGTAGCTGTTGTGGTTGATGATAAATACTGTTTTGATGGGGTTGGACAAACAATACTTGGGATAACATAGTCAGTTAATTGAATAGTTATTGTAACCAATCCACTTGTAGTAACTGTACTTGATGTAGAAGGGCCAAAAGAACCAGCAATATCTTTTGGAATTTCGCATGATGTAGTTGTAAACCAAACCAATGAATCTGAAACTAAAGTTGCTGAAACACCTTCAAAACATGTAGCATCATGTGTAACTCCTGAACAATCAGTAACAACAATAATTTCAGTAGTGGTTGAACAAATACTAGATAATAACGAAGTTGAGGTAGTGGATGAATGTGGTGCAATTAATGAAGATGATTTAGTAGTTGATAAAGATGAAGAAATTGGACAAACATATGATGGAACAATACCATTGGAAACAGTTATAACAGTCGTAGTGGTGACATCAGAGTATGTTGTTTCCGATGGAGTGTTAACAAATGAACCAGTAACATTAGTAAAGGTAGATAAAACAGCACAAGAAGTGGTCACAATAGGAATGGAATATTCACCCATTAGTACTAGAGTGCTTCCAGTCGTACAAATTGCAGATTGAATTGATCCGGAACAATCTGTGATAAATGTAGTAATTGGTGTAGTTGATGAAAACAAAGATGAAGCCATCGATGTCATAATTGTAGATGAAGATAAAGGTAAAGATAAAGATGAAGATATGAATGAGCTTGATGATGATAAAGGTAAACAAGATGTCGAGGTGAAAGAAGATAACGATGGCAAAGAAGATGAATAAAACGAAGATAATAAGGTTGATGATGAAGTCAATGATGAAGTGGATGATGAAGTAGATGAAGTAGATGAAGTAGATGAAGTAGATGAAGTAGATGAAGTAGATGAAGTAGATGAAGTAGATGAAGTAGATGAAGTAGATGGAGTAGATGAAGTGGATGGAGTAGATGGAGTAGATGGAGTAGATGAAGTGGATGAAGTGGATGAAGTAGATGAAGTAGATGAAGTAGATGGAGTAGATGGAGTAGATGGAGTGGATGAAGTGGATGAAGTGGATGAAGTGGATGGAGTAGATGGAGTAGATGGAGTGGATGAAGTGGATGAAGTGGATGAAGTGGATGAAGTGGATGAAGTGGATGAAGTGGATGAAGTGGATGAAGTGGATGAAGCAGGACAAACAAAACTTGGAATCACTGCGTTGGATATTGTGAGAACAGTTGTAGTGGTGTAATCAGAATAGGTTGTTTCGGATGCACTGTTGACAAAAGAACCAACTAAATCTGCTTGAACAGTACATCCTGTGGTAACGACAATGATAGATGAAGTGCCTAATGGAACAACCGTAGTACCAGTGGTACATGTAGCAGATTCAGTCTTGCCTTCACAATTAGTAACTAGCGTAGTAATAGTAGTTGGGGTTGGAGCTGGACAAGTAAAATCAGGAATATCACAGTTGGTGACAGTAAAAGTAGCATATTCTCCGTTCAAACCAACTTTAGCAGTAGTTGGATGACATTCAAATGAACCAGTAGCATCTTCGGGTTTGATGCAATAGGTAGTGGATATCGTGGCAACGTAATTGTTGACACCTAATTGAGATGTTAAACCAACAACACATGAAGCCATAATAGTGTCATCACTACAAATAGGAGTTGACCATGCCGTACTTGTACAATGTGGATTTTCTTCACAATGAGTGAATGTGGAAGAAATAGTAGTACTTGGAATAATAGAAGTTGAAGTAACAGTTGGAAGACCTTCATCAAAACAGGCTGGATTTTCAACTAAAGCAACATACGATGTAGTAAATATGGATGAGACAATTTGATTCGCAGCATTGGTTGAAGTAATAGTAGTTGTCACATAAGTGGTGGTAGTAACAAAATCTTCGCAATCTTCACTATCATCTCTACCAAGAAGGTCAAATTTGTTACTTGGAATTGCTAATACTAATGAAAGATGTGTAAGGAAAACAATATTTGTCAATATAAAACTTAAAATTCTCATTTTTCTTACCTATAATGTTAATCAAACTTTTGAATTTAAGTAAAATCATACAAGTTTAATAACATGTTAAAGATACCAATCATAAATTCAAAGGAAATAATCATTATTTATAAACAAATAACAATTTAAAGATGCTACTTAATGGTTCTAATATGAAACATATTTGATTCAGTGGGATTTTTCAATTGTTTAAAGTTTTAATCTTAAATTTGATTCATGCATTATAATATTTGTTATGTGGAATTTCAAAATTCATTTATATTACCATTAGAAGAAAAAAAAATATCGAAAAGTTGAATAATTAAAAGAATTTCAAATTTACAATATTCAAGTTTCACGAATTCCCCTTTTGGAACAATTCAATAGGTCACTAAAAAACAATTCTTGTTACATATTCCATGCAGGATTAATGTCGGATTTAAATTTAGCACTAGTTGGGAGCAATAAACGACCGACTAAAATAGTTTAAAAAATTAAAGAAAAATTAAATGTTAAATTACGTTACAAATTCGGTTTATAAAAATAGATATATCAAAGTTTTACCTTCTAAAACTTACAAATCCTAAAACTGTACTTCAATTAATTGATGTATTCAAATAAGTAAAGTTATAAAGTTGTCATGTCTTTTGTTTATCAAGAAAACTTCATGTCTTAAATAACGTAATTGGGGTAACTTTTCCTCTTAGCCACTTTTATTTTGTAAACTTATAAAATAATAATCAATTTTACCATTGTATAAGATATGCTGCTACTGTAACTCAAGAATATAAAATAATAATATTTTCCTTTCGGCACGACCAATTGTTTATTGATACTAGTATTTTAAGGTAAAATTTGCTTTTAGCGGGGATTATTAAATTGGATAATGTAAAATGTATTTTGCCATGAATGCCAAATTACAGTTGGGTAGGATAAATCTCGGTTGGTTTTGTTCAGGTCTTGAAATAAATAAAAGCTACCATTCTTCTACAATCCAAAAAATGTTACTTAAGTACCTTTTGAACAATTCCTATTAGTTAATAATTAATTGTTTTATTATTGTTGATTTAAGAAAACCTTCAATTCATATTTAAAATTATGTATATTTTCATGGTTCGGAAACCAATTACCAACTTTTCTAATCCATCTTTCTTCTTCCATTTTCCAGTGCTTATACATAGCAGGAGTGACTTTATAATATTTATTTTGCGATTTTAAATTATCCCCTAATGAAATATTCGATTCAGATGGTACTAACCTATTTGAAACTCCCCTTGATATTGGTTTCTTGATAATTTCCTCAGTATTTGGTGAGTTGATAGTTGTGTGAAATTCATCATCAAAGGGATCATCTTCATAAGATCCCGTTATGCTTACCCATCTTAATTTTTGGTCATCGTAGATCATATTACCAAAAGTCTGTGGGATGTTATTTATTTTATTAATTAGTTGTGGTTTTGAACGATTAATAGATTCAAATCTAACTAAATCTTCTTCATTACCCCGCCATTTTTTCATTTTTGGATCATAAAATATTTCTCCGTATAAATGACCAGGCATAACTTTTTTAACTTTCGGTCTACTTAAAGCTCTTATTAATTTTATCTTCCCTTCTTTTGTTAGTCTCGTGGTTTGTGAATCTTGTGATGTTAAGTATATTATATTATTTTTATTTTCGTCAGTATAGTAAGACTCAGATTTTTTAGAATAATGTTTTGATGGAGTTTCAGCATATTTTGATAAATCAAATTTTTGACTTTTCCTTTTCAGTCTTTTAAAATCCGATAACGTAATTGTAAGATCAAAATCATCAGCACAATCTAACTCATTACCGGTAAACACTGGATAATCTAGATCCTTCGACGTAACAACCTTTGAATAACGTCTTTGTACTGGGGTATTATGTTCTTTTTTCATATCCACAATTGATGAATATCGCTTGACTTTTTTAGGTGAGCCATTTAAACTTGTACCTATTTTCATAAGTGGCATTGATAGCTTCCTTCCAACTGTTTTTAATGGTGAAATGTTGCTTTTAAACTTATTCAATTTTGCTGGATCTAGATTTCCAGTAGAATTGAGATCAAAACTATTACTGAAATCATTAGTCTCTTTTTGTATAGTATCAAAATCATTCTCAAAATATTGTGAATTTATCCGTTGTAGATTATTTGGAGCTTGAACATTTTTAGTAGCACTATAATTTTGATATTTTTTACGTTCTTGTTGAGCTATTTTTTCTGCTTCTAATCTTTTACGTTGGAAATTTGCAATTAAATTGATATTATTTCGAAAATTATCAAAATCTTCTGCATAGTCACTATTTTCAGTGTCATTCTCAGAATATGAACTTATAGATGATGGGTTCCTCGACGAAAACGATGATACTGAATCCTGATTTTGTTTAAAGTCAGCAATCGTCAACATATTATTTGAAATTGGAGTTTTCATCCCCACTTTCAACTTACTTTTGGATGACCTAGTAGTTAAAAATTCATTATCCCTTTGGCTTTTACTGTTATTTTGATCTGCTAATTTATTTCTAACATTCTCATCAAAATCAAATTGCCCACCAGCATCTTTGTTATCATCAATATCAAAATCAAAATCTGTATCTTCATCTGTATCTTCATATGAACTTTCTGCGTACTTTTGTAGCAACTTTTGCTTCGAAAGTAATTTAATACTGCCTTTAGTTAATGTTCGCTGTTCATCATGTTCATGGACCGTTGAGAGCTCACCGTTATTCAACTTTAGTTTGTGAAAGTCCCTTTCCATGTCAATGGAATATTGTATTGTGGATGAGTTATGGTTTAAATCAAATAAACTAACAGATACAATTAATAAATTCAAAAATTAGAATCATCAATTCATGCTCAAAATGTAAATAAAGGGTAGCCTTAAATTTACTCACTAGAGTAAATTACAGAACGCGTTAGTGTTTGTTTTTTACTTTTTAATTTTAACCACTACAATTTAAAATAAAAAATCTTGTATAAAAAAATCACTTATTGTCCTTGATACCAATCCTTAAATTCATGGACATTGTTGACCTTCATCATATATTTATTTTTCTTTTGACCGAATAATATTGAAGGTTCAAGCATACGATAACCTTGTAACAATTTTTCATAAATTGCATTTTCTTCCCCAACTTCACCAGCATTTGCTAACCAACCCTTCTTTTTCAATATTGGGTTCATTTTGATCGGCTTTAAACCTTTATGAAAAATCAAAACACGTAATAAATAGTGTAACCATAATAAATTGAATATTGGATAATTTTTTGACCATTCTTCTATATCAGTGACTGAAGTTGAATTAAAACTCATTTCTGTGTTAATTGTATTTAAACTCAGTGTTGATGCTGAATTTGGAATATTTGATGATACTCTAGAAACATATTTTCTCATTAATTTGTAAATTGTTTGTCTATACTCTCCACTGCCTTTGAAGAATTCAGCATCATACAAATTTCTATACATCAATTGGCCACTTACAACACCACGAGCTAAAGCGTGATCAATTATTGTAACATCAATATAGTCCTCATCTTCTGTATAAGTTGAAACCAGATCATCTGAATCATCCGAATTCTCCACCAATCGATGATTAATTAAAATATTTTCAATATTCAAATCTCTATGTTCATAATTTTCTAGTTCCCCCAAACAAATTGAATCCAAAACTTGGGTAAATATAGATGAAGCATCCTTCCAATTTTCCAATTTATAATCTTTCAATGTAACACCAGAATAATTTAACCTCATAATTAAATATAATTGACTTGGATTATTGATTACTTTATCATTTTTATCCATCATTTCTAATAATGAGTTTGGTATTGGCCCTTTGACAACTTTTGCGGAATTTATTTTAACAAACCCTTTTTTTTTACTCATTAGCATTGTTAAAGTCAGTTCTTGAATTTGTTGTGTTATATAATGAGAATCCAAATCAATTGGTAAAACCTTCCAGACTCCTGAAGGTTTTAAATCAACATCACTTTCTGAATTTAAACAAGAAAATTCCATAAACAAATAATTTTTTGAATCTTTGATGTTCAATTTTGTCAAATGTTTTCTTACATTAGAAGATTGAAATCTATTCAAATAACTATTAAATGAAACAGCTCTTGATTGGCTACATAATTTTAGTAGCAGAGAATAATGAATTTGGTTTACATCAACTGATTTAACATTTGTCACTCCGTTATCCATTATATTTTCAGTTTTAAGTGATTCGTTATTTGAAACAAAAGAAGAAATTGAAACAATTGATGAGGAGTTTCTTAATTTACTTCTAATTTTATCTTTCGTTTGCGGTTGCATAATCGGTAATGAAATGTTATTTTTATAATCTGATTTGTTATCGATTAAAGAATATCTATTATTCTTTAAGAACGATCTAATATTCTCTAATGACATTTTTCTACTACCATTAATTAAGCTTTTCCTCTTCTCAAAATTGACAGTTGCTGTAGAAATAGATTTGTCTTTGTTATCATTTTTTAATGATGATGTGATAGATTTTATTGAAAGTGAATTCCTTAAACTTTTAAAAGATGTTGATTTTGAAATCAATTTTCTTTCATTGTTATTGATATTATTTTGATCATTGTCTACTTTTTTTTGCTGTGTGTATAATGAACAATTGTCAATTTCAGTGTTGATATTTTCGGCAAGGTGCTCAGAGTTTAACTTTGAATTCTTAGATTTTGAGCTTCCAACATTTAAATGTTCAAGATCTTCAGTAATCACCCTTGCGTTATAATCGTTGATACTTGATGATATCGAATTGAATGTGTCGACTGATTGTCTCTTACTACTATTCAGCTTACAATTATTTGAAGAATTATAAGAACGGAAAGATTTTCTATTTTGGTTAGATGATGAGTTCGTTGAAGTTGACTTAATTGAATTTACTAATGACTGACGATTAGTAGAATTTGATAATGACTGACGATTAGTAGAATTTGATAATGACTGACGATTAGTAGAACTTGATAATGACTGACGATTAGTAGAACTTGATAATGACTGACGATTAGTAGAACTTGATAATGACTGACGATTAGTAGAACTTGATAATGACTGACGATTAGTAGAACTTGATAATGACTGACGATTAGTAGAACTTGATAACGAATGAAGGTTTGTATTCTTTGATAATGAATGACGATTTGTTGCGTTTAATGTCGAACTGTTCAAGAGATTTTGATTTGTTCGTTTCAAAGGCGATAAATTATCTTTATTCCGATCTCTTAAGCCATTATTCTTATTACTATTATTAGATTTGGGTGATTTATCGGAGGAATGCATAAATTTATTTTCTTTATCAAAATATGATTGCATGGTTAACCTTGTAGCTGGCTTTCTATTAGCACTAGAAGAAGAATGGATCTTAAATCCTGGATTGTTTATATTATTATTGTGATTTGAATCAGTTGAGGCATTGATGTCACAAATATTATTTGAAAGTATGTTTTTTTGAGTTTGAACATTGTGCACATTGTTGCTCTCCAATAAACCAGAAAGCGAAAGAGATGCTGAAGATGATGAAAGTCTAGAGGACATTTCGTTGTGCAATAAAATTTAATAAAAGAGACTCATCAGAAAAAAAGAAGGTAAACAAATAGAAATCAATAGATTAAGGTGTGAAAAAAATAAACAAACAAAAATGGAAAAATGGAAAAAGGAGAAAAACAAAATACAAAATAAACAAATTTTGAAATTCTAAATTGAGCACTAATCCTGAAAGAGCAACAATAGCAAAGGGCAAACAAAATAACCGTTAGTGTTTAATATTATACAAGTATAAAAAAAAGAGATTATGAAGTTTTCATTTTTGAACCAACATCCGCAGGAGTTTTACAGAGTAAAACATAATTCTTAATATCATTGTAGAAAGTATAGAAAGTATCCAAAACTGTTTCAATTGCCGTACACCAAAAAAAAGAACTTACAGTATTATTCTTACCCCATGGCATACATAATATCCAGGAAAAAGGAAATGGAACTGCAAATATTTCCATTGGTATTGATTTATCAGAAAGTAATATAATAACAGGCGTTCTGGAATACCAAAATCTAATAATATAAGTGGGCGCCTTTTGAATAAACATTATAATAGATTTGATTGTACCTGATTGAGCAGCTTTATTGGAACTAATTCGTTTTGACAGTTGAGTTATTTGATCATTTAATTTATCCAACTTTCTATTAAGCTTGGTCCATTTAGCATAATTATCTTGAGCAGAAAGTTTGTTTCTCCCCAATTCAATCTCACGGCGTTCTTTACTCAAAGATTCCAATTTTTTAAGTGATTCTTTATCCTTTGTAGTAAATCCGGCTATCCAATCAGCAGTTTTAGATCGATCCACAAAATGTGTAAATATATACGCAACAATGGAGACAGTAGTAACTACAGCAAGTAATTGCTGCACTTCTAGACCATAAATGAGTAACATTTGATGTATCTTGTTAAATAAATCCTGTTGCAAGATATAAAATTATTTAATTAAAACATGTATTTTTTGACGAAAATAGAACAAGGCGACAATTCTGAAAAGTTTTGCGTCTATCGGCGCGCTTTTCTGTATTGGCAAAATCATTTTCATTTCCAATCGACGATAAAAATTTATGTTTTAATGCTGATACAAAGAAAGTCTTAGAGACACATATTTTAGAATTAACATTAGCAGAGTAAACTATGGTCAATTATAATGATATGGACGACTCCAGCGAAGATGTCGATTCTTGGATTTCCCAATTCTGCAGCATTTTTGGGCACAATTATTTTGTAGAAGTGACACCTGAATTTATTGAAGATGATTTTAATTTAACTGGTTTAAGTTCAATTGTACCTTACTATAAACAAGCTTTAGATGTTATTCTTGATTTGGAACCAGAAACTCCTATCCAACCTAACGATTTGCCGATTATTGAACATGCTGCAGAATTATTATATGGTTTAATTCATTCAAGGTTTATAATTACAAAGCAAGGATTGCACTTAATGGCAGAAAAATTTGATGATAATTGTTTTGGTTCATGCCCAAGGTATTATTGCGATAGAATGCGTCTGATACCAATTGGAAGGTTTGACTCCCCCGGTATTGAAACTGTTAGATTATACTGTCCAAATTGTAATGACATTTATTTACCAAGTTCTTCCAGGTATCTTAATATTGATGGTGCATTTTTTGGGACAAGTTTTCCTGGTTTATTTATGAAAATGTTTCCTGATATTAAGAATCAAACAAATAAATGTCCGAAAAACCAATTTCAACTAAAATTATTTGGTTTCCGTGTAAATTCTTCAGCTCCTTGCGGTCCAAGAATGAAATGGTTACGTGCTTGGCCAAATGCTGAAGAATCATTGAAAGAATATGATGCATGTGAATTTGAAATACCTAATACAGGAAATGAGATTAAAAGTAATGAGGATAATAATAATGATACTGATGATCGAATGGATGAATCAAACAATGAGAAAATAGAAACTGTGAATAGTCGGAAAAACAGTACTAACAATCAAAGTGCTGGTGAAAGTATGATGAGTATTATTTAACATCAGATTTATTTCTCTTTTTTATTTAGTTGTTAACTCCTATAGAATTATGTGTAATCCTTTCCTTTGTATTGAAAATTTCAAGAATATCTAATTATAAATCATAACATTTCATTACGCTAAACGGATTTTACACGAAACTAATTTATAAAATGTATTAAAACAAAATGTAATAATAAACTTGCAAAAATATATTCACCAAATGCTCTTTCAGGTAATAAACCATTAAATAATTCTGAATTTGATTCAGATGATTGTAATCTTAATGAAACTGTAAGAACAAATTGTCCAATAGTTGCGCTAAATCCTGATAAGAATGCATTGAATGGAAAGGAACCACCTATAAGACAAAATCCAAATTGTACAATTCCAACACATACTAAAAATGCAAGAAATACGTCAATTAGTCTTAATTTTTGATTATTTGCTAAATCTTTCTTATATTGTATTAATGCTGTATTAAAAGATTTTTTTATTTCTTCTAAAAATGAAATTGTTGGAATAAGTGTAGTTGTTGCTGAATTGGTTGTTGGTTTTAGTTCCTTAGTAGAATTGACCTTTTTTGCATCTTTCTTAGCCATTGTATGGGTATGGGTATTTATATGAAAATAAAAGCTCTATACTTGCTAATTGAAACGTGTAGAATCTCAAAATTGGAAATTGGAAATTCATGTTGGCAACGCACTGTGTGGAAAAGAAACAATATTGATCAAAAATTGTTGTATTCTATTTACTCTTTAGATAATGATAAATATTTAAGAATTTATACATATATTATTGTATGCATTGAAACCATGTCTGCGATTAACAACAATACCAATAATGATGAAGAATCGAATGTGATTAAGATATCAAACACTCCACAGTTTAAAGTTGTACCACCCATGAATTTTTGCCCAGTCGAACGAGATTTATATAGATCAGGACAACCATCAACAATAAATCATTCATTTTTAAAACAGCTTAACATTAAATCGATTATTTGGTTAGCCATAGAAGATCCACAAGATAGCTTTCTAAAATTTATTGAAGAGTACAATATTAATTTTTTTTATAATTTAGGTTATGATTCAATCGGGTCAAATTCTTGGGATGGACTAAGTGAAACAAGTATAAAACAAGCATTAGAAATTATTTCAGACAAACGTAATCACCCATTACTAGTATGTTGTGGTATGGGTAGACATAGAACAGGTACCGTTATTGGATGTTTAAGAAAATTACAAGGTTGGAATTTGGCAAGTGTAAGTGAAGAATATAGGAGATTTACGGGTGTTAAAGGTGGTAGAATTTTAGTTGAACTATTAATTGAAGCCTTTGATGTCAATACGATTGAAATAAATCCACAAATTGCACCTGATTGGTTGCTTCGATAGTATATTACAATATATAATTGTAACAATATTTTTGTGCGCTTAGATAGCATAATCATATCTTAATTTTCATTGTGGTATTCGCATACACGAATAAAGGGTGAAACTCCAGTACACCAGCAGGTTTCATAATGTTGCTTTCTTACTGTAGGATAGGTCTTATTAACTACAATATACTGCCTCTTTATTACTATATAATATATATATATTCTACATTTATAAAGAAGTAGTATATTATGTTTAATAAGACCTATCCTACAGTAGGAGAACAACATTATAAAACCTACTGGTGTACTGGTGTTTCACCCTATATTAGTATAAGCGAATATCACATCAATATGAACGACTATCGACGCGTCAATGTTTGTGGTATTCGCATATACTAATATAGGGTGAAATACCAGTACACCAGCAGGTTTTATAATGTTGTTTTCCTACTGTAGGATGAGCCTTATTAACTACAATATACTGCTTTTTTATAACTATATAATATATATATATATATTTCTATAACTAATCTTATTACTATTTATTAACAGTACATTGTTACAATAATTAAAGGTTCCTTAATTATATCAATTAATCACAGATCTCATTTACGACGTAAATTAGCTGTACACAAAATATAATTAATAAATAATTAAATATTATGTAAACCGCAATTATATGTTGTTTTCGACTTGGTCTCCCTTGTTGCTTTGCAGAGTCTTTCATAACTCGTATACACATGGATCTCTATGCTCGCTTACGATTATAAGTTCACTTTAACGTATTCTTAATTTGCAAATAGTATTCAATTACTCATAATTTTTGGGTAAACGCTGGGTAGCAATAGCTATGTTACAATAATATAAAAGCTTATATACAAAAATGTAGCGTTATTGTAGCATATCAAATTTTACTCACTAATCTTTTCGATCATTTTGTCCATCTTGTCTCTTTTCAAATCTTTCTTGTGCTAATTTAACAGCCATTTGAGAATTTCTTCTAGCGTTATTACATTGTTCCCAACCAAATATGCTACCTAAAAGTAAACCACCAAACCCCCAGTTGATTGCTTTACGGAAATTTTTATGGTAAAAAAATAAAACTGATGAAAATACGAAAAAACAAGTGAATCCCGATAGCCCAGCTTCACGAAAACATGGAATTTGTACAAGGTTTGACATTTGAAAATGTTCCAATGTTAAAGTACCCATAAAGTTTTTAATTTCCTTAGAAGTTGAATATCCTTCTTCTTGCATTGATTGTTGTCCGGACTTTGGCATTTGTTGTTCATTATTATACTTTGCTGCAACATCATCCAAAAAGATAGGTTGTTGAGATTCTGTAGTGGGAGTAGTAATTTCTGACTCTTTTGGTTGTTTTCCAGACCCTTGTAATGGCCACCAGCCCATATTTTATGCTGTTAGTTAGATGTTATAATTAATAATTCAAATTTTCTCTTCTTTCACAGTGAAATTTGGAATTTCCACCTTTTTCAATTCATGTTGAGAAAAATGTAGAGTAACTGCGAAAAGGAAAATCAATAGAACTGTTGAAAGGAAATCTATGATGAGCAATTTATGGGATTGGGACTACACCAACTTTTTTACTACTCATAGATTAAAACTCCAATAATTTACTGTTGTAGTTTTATTACATGTTGCAAGTATAAATATTGTACATTATTTAACAAATGCTGAATCGCCCTTGCGTTTTCCTTTTTTCCTTCGGCTGGAACAGTTCTCCGAATTCGCTATTTTTTTTTTTTTGATAACTCTATTTTGATCCGTGATACTTCCACAATTTTTTTCTTTCTTGATTTTACTGTTTTCAATTTGATTTGCCACAAAACCAAAACGATACCCTTTTGAACATGGCTTCCTCAAACAAGTCAGATAATTCTGACAACTCCGACAACTCTGCCAATCATTCAACTCCATCGTTCCATCTCATGGCTCCACAACCGCAACATTCTCTGGACATACGAAGGCAATCAATTGCTAAACTATCGTCTCCTTTACATAATACTCCTGCTTCTATTTCTCAATTAAGTGCAATTTACAGAGAAAGACACTCTTCAAATTCAACAATGGGAGATATGGTATCTATCAATAACAATACTGGTAACATTAATAGTAATGGAAATTCTAATCATAGCAACCCAATTAATGCATTCTCAAATACTCCAAATTCAAGGAAGTTTTTTCTTTCATCAAGTATAACTGCAAATCAAAATCCAATTATTAGATCATCATCTCCTGCAATTGAATCTGATGATGATGCTGTTTCTGAAACTGTTTCTCATTCTTATGGATCATTCATTGATGATCCAACAATTATGAAGAACGTTTCAAAACATTTACCAACAGATCCTCAAAACGCTTTGAAATTACCTTCCGGTGATATAACAAGAGAATTGTATCAAATCGGTAATAGTTCTTCAAATCTAAGAAGGTCTAAATCCATGTCTGGTAATGAGTTTCTAGATGAGCGAAGAGGATCAATGGCATCGCAGTTAAGATTACCTGGTGGCTTCAGAAGAGACTTCATTCAAACGAAAAAACAGAAATTTGGTTATACACTAAATCAGCCAACTTTTGTAACTAAGAATTTTTTAGAGTTTTTAACAATATATGGTCATTTTGCGGGTGAAGATTTAGAAGATGAAGATTTCCTTGCCTGTGATATTGATACAAATTTTAACGATAACAAAAGTGATGAAGAATCACCACTGGTTCAAAATCAAAGAACTACTGAAAGTCAAAAAACAGAAGGTGTACATAAAACTTCTTCCATAAAGGCATTTTTCCTACTTATTAAAGCATTTATAGGCACAGGTGTTTTATTTTTACCAAAAGCGTTTAGTAATGGTGGTCTACTTTTATCAATTGGTTTATTATTCTTTTTTGGTGTTTTATCTTATTATTGTTATATCGTATTAGCAAAAGCAACTATTGTAACTGGTGTTACATCATTTACTGAGTTAGGTAATAAAACGTTTGGCAAACCATTAAAAATGCTAATTTTGGTTTCAATCATTATTACTCAAATCGGTTTTGTTGCTGCTTATACAATTTTTACAGCTGAGAATTTAAGAGCCTTTATCAAGAATACACTAAGTTTAGAATACCCATTATATTATTTTGTTATCTTTGAAACTATTTGTTTTGCTCCAATGTCATTAGTTAGAAATATTACCAAATTATCATTGGCTGCATTATTAGCAAATGTTTTTATTTTAACTGGTATAATTACAATTATATTTTACACTTCTAAAGATTTAATTAATTTTGGGCCATCAGAAATCAAATTTTTTAATAAGGATAATTGGACTTTATTTATTGGTGTTGCAATTTTTGCATTTGAAGGTATTGGATTAGTTATTCCAGTTCAACAATCTATGCGTAAACCTGAAGATTTTCCAAAGGTCCTGTTGGGTGTTATAATAGTATGTTGTTCTCTCTTTATTGGAGTAGGTTGGTTATGCTACTTAACTTATGGTGAAAATGTTCAAACAGTTGTAATTTTAAATTTGCCACAAAGTTCAGTTCCGGTTATTTTAATTCAATTCTTTTACGCACTAGCAATAATGCTATCAGTTCCATTACAATTATTACCTGCAATCAGGTTGATGGAACAACGAATTTTTAAACGTAGTCCAAGTGGTAAAGTTGATATTAAAACAAAATGGTTGAAGAATAGTTTTAGAATCTTTATTACATTAGTTACATCGGCATTGGCATATTTGGGGTCATCCAATCTAGATTTATTTGTTTCATTTATTGGTTGTATAGCTTGTATTCCTTTGGTTTACATGTACCCACCCCTAATTCACATGAAGGGGGTTGCAAAAACTCCGATTGCAAAGGGATTAGACGCATTTCTAGTTATTTTAGGTGCAGGAGCTATGATTTATTCTACAAAACAGTTACTGAATTGATGCAACTCGTATCTATAATTTATCTTCTATATATTCTCCATAAAAATCAAGTAGTTCATTAGTAAAATTACAGGAAAACACAATACAAACCTCATAATTAAAGACGATAGTCGCATATTTTTTCCAACCTCGCTCGATTCTTATTTGATGAAATTAACATGTTTTGCAAATGAATGGTATTGTTTATGTATCTAAAAAGATAAATTAAAAGCTAGTAATCAACGATGGCTAGATCATTTTATGCAGACGAAGAAGAAAAGTACAGTACTCCAGGACTTCCAACAACCACACATGTTGAAATTACAAAGGATACGACTAAATCAATTCCTTCAGATTCACTAATTACTATCAATAAATTTGGCAATTTAATAACTACAGCTCCAGGTTTACAAATATTTTCTGCAAACATCAGGGAAACAACAACACAATATTATAATGCATTTAATGAAAAGTATGAATATTATACTGGAACTGCAAAATCACACTTCGCAATGACAGTTGATAAAATATCCGATTTTAAAGGTAAAGATGAAGATTTCTTACCAAATTTTTGTACAGTTTTAACATCAACATTGATAGGTACAATTACTTCTAGAAATTATTCATTTCCAATAAGATTTTTAACTCCTGTTTTCCTTGGTTCGATTGCTATGAAATACGCATTACCTCAAACTTATGAAAATGTTTCAAATGGCTTTTCAAATATTGGATTAAGAATTGAAAACAAATACTTCCCTGAATTGAAAGAGACTAGACAGGAAAGTCGTAAGCAAAGTCAAGAAGTTTTTGAAAATTTTGAAAAATTACAAAATAATTTATGGGATGGATTGGTTGAAACTGTTGCTAGTATTAGAAAATCCATTTGTGCATCAGTTTCTTTATTAAAAAAGGAATAATTCATCGATTAATTGACTAAGGATACATATTTTTGCCCCAATATTATTTACTTATTTATCCATTTATTTAATTTTATAGTATTTTTGCTTAATTTACTTCTTGTTTGTATAAAACTAAACTTATTTTACAAAAAAATATACATTTCTAATTATACTATCTAATTTATTCTAAAAATTGAGCTCAAATCAATATATCTTCTACCATTAACTTCAAGGTATTTATTGACGACATTCTGATAAATTGAAAATTGCTTACGATTTTGTTCTGCTAATGCGTCAATTTCACCTTGATTATAAATTAATTTAGCTGATTTATCAATTTTTAATTCTTTCAATTTTCTATCCTTTGCTTTATTAACATCAAATAAACTTTGTAAATATAACAATTGATTATATATTATTTTACTTGAATAATCAATTTTCATAACACCTTTACATTCATGAGCTGAACCATTGGCTCCAATACATCTTTTACCATAAACACTAACTTGTCTTGTATGAATACCACAATCATCGCATGATAGCCAACATTCGTAATACTGATTTAATTCCTTTCTAATGAACAATTCTATTTGTGATGAAATCAATAATGGATGTAAGTTGGCCTCACATGATTTACATTTAATACCTTGAAATGTAATTTGATACTTATTACTTGGTTGAATACCACCAAATATAAACTCACGTGAACAAGAAACACATTTTAGTTTCAAATCTTTCATATCTCTAAATCTTTCACTATCTGAAGTAGTTGATTCTAAAGGCTGTAGTTCATTTTGTTGAACAATATCTCTTGCCTTTGCTTCGTATCTCTGAGACTCTAAACCAAGTGAATCTGCTAATCGGACAACGTCGTAACCCTCTACTCTTGCTAACAATCTATCTAGTGGATTAAATAGTTGTTTCTCTGAATAATATCTAATATCTGGTTTATAATCTTTATTTAAAACTTCAACTAACGCTCTAGCTCTTTTTGCAACTGATGATGCGCTTTGATCGGCTGGTTTATCTTTATCATCATTGGTCACTTCATCCTCCCCATTAGTGATAACAAAAGTAATAACGCTACCAGCTTTAATTATTTTACCTTGATTTAATAATCTTAATGCAACTTGAACTGACGGCATACTTTGACCACCTGGATATTTAGTTGGATCTTTCGATAGTTTTGTGTTTATACGTAATTTAACCATTGGGATTTTATTCTCTTTTAATTCAATCTTAACATCTTCAAGTTTTTTGTAGATTTCATTTAATGCTTCTTGGGGATCAGAATTATTTAAAATTTGATTCAAAACAAAAGCTGATAATTCTTTTGACAATGGACAATATTCACGTCTTTTCATATCTAAACCTTTAACTTCTAATGATGTGATTTCTTTACCACCTTTATCAATGGATGAATTTAAAGCAGCATATTTTTTCTTTGAATGGAGTAATAATCTTTTGAAAACATTATCAATATCAATTTCTAATAACCTATATCTTTCGTTAACTTTTTCCTTGAATCCATTACCAATTTTTATGGCATCTTGAAAATTATCGCATCTTGTATCAATCATAACAGAATCTGTATCACCGTAAACAACTGTTAATCCTAAGCTTTCGGCTAACTGTCTTGTATCCATCAAAATTTCTCTTCCCTTATTAGTAACCAACATTGCTAAAGGCTTTGCGTAAAATCTTGAATTAACATAACCTAAACAACCATACATTGAATTTGCCGTAACCTTCAATGCCAATTGTTTGATATCTAATTGTGCTTTTTCAATAGGAGTTAATTTTGGATCTTTCATTAATGACTTCACTTCTTTACGTCTATTAACTAATTGTTGTAATAATTTTGGCAAAACACCCATATCACATTTGTTTGGAGGTTTGGGTAATTCATCCTCAGTTAAATTACTTCTTTCAATTGTTGTAAAACAGATATTAAACTCTTGGATAATAGAAGGATATAAAGAATTAAAATCCATAACTAAAATATAATTTTTATGCAATCCTTTTTCAGGTTCAAAGACTAAACCACCTTTATATTTTGATTTTTTGTTATTACTAACAGTATTATTTTCATCATTATCATCATTAACGTCATCATGATTATTACTTCTCTGTTGTTGTTGAAATTGTCTTTGAGCTCTGGTTTCTCTATCCGGTACAATATAACCTTTTCTTTCAAATTCATGAAGTAAAATATATTCATTTCTACCAGCCCTTGTACCGCCCAATGTATGAGACCATGCATTACCAGCTAAATTGGTTAGTTGTTTAGAAATCGATAATATTTGCATACCAAAAGATGTTCTTGCAATAATTTTCACAGATTGAACATTTTCATTGATTGCAGCCAATAATTTGTTTGCATCTTCAGCAACTAATGGGTTTGCTAAGTTTACTTCCATTGGTGAATACTTTTCCCTACATACAACTTCATACATTTCAGATAGTTCCCAATTTTGACATTTCGGTGTCAAACTCTGACCCATTTCATTTGAAATATCACATAATAATCTACCAGCTAACATATCTCTAATTAAAAATAGATTATAACGACCATTGGATCTATTAAACTTTTCAGGAAAAACTTTTTTCGATCTACGACCCATATTCGACCATTGACTAATGCCTAAATCCTTCATTCTATGTAATAAAATATCCAAAGACACACTTTCAAGTCTATGACCAATAAATACATCTGGATCGAACCTTTTAATTAGACCAACAAGACAATTCAATAAAGTTTTTTCACTATTTAGAGTACGTAATTGAATTCCTCTCTTTTCAGCTAATTTATTTAGACCAATTGGTAAATTTGCTGTACCACCAACAGGTCTAACTAAAGTAATTTGTTCAGCAGGTTGTAAACTTGATGGAATAGGAACATCCTGTGGTAAATCTTTATAAAAAGCTAAAGAAACTGAACCAACTTCTTGTCTTGACGTTTTTGGATTCAAATAAGATTGAACGTTAATTGATAAAGTGTTTAGTGGTGGTGGTGCATCTTTGGTGTATAGATTTGGTGAAATATCAACTGGTGAAGAAACAGACAATTCAATATTACAATGTGAAACATTTTGTAAGGATTTGAAATCACATCCCGTGATTGTAAGCCAGCATGGGCCCATTATTTGTCTTTGTAGAACAAACGATTCAAAAATTGAAGTATTTGAACCAAAAACTTCAGAAAACGTTTCCCCTTTTAAAGTTGATGGAATTATAACACCTTTACTTTTTGGAGTATTATATGGCAATAAAACTTTAAGATATTCAGCTTCTTTGGGAATTTCGTAGTGTTCAAAAGCATATTTCATTTTCTCAGGTTTTGCTTTAATTGAATCTAATCCATATTTATCCATTAATAATGGAACAATTTCGTCGTAAACATCCATTGTAGTGATTGGTTCATTAGCATTTAGTTGACCACTTTCTTTGTCATCTTCTTCATCTATCAAGCGTGTTTTCCTAGGTAAAAAATAAAGTGATTTACATAAACCATTAACATGAACAATACCAGAAATCATTCTACCATCTTGTGATTTAATTTTACCAAATAAATAAAGTGATGATTCTAATTCAAAATAATCTAACCAATACATTTGAATACATTCATCACCGTCTTCATCTTTCATAACAACATCATCCCCTTCTAACTTTTCAAACGTAATATTGGACATGTTAGACATGTTGGAGATATTTGATGTATTTGATGCTTTTGAAGGTGATGATCCAAAATCGATATGTTTAACATTTTTTAAAGGTGATGAATCAATCATTTTTTTAGTAACCTTTTTAGAACTTAGACTTATTGAACGATTAACGTTTACAATATTTTTATTCTTTCTATTTGAAATAATGACATCGTCATCGTCATCATCATCATCATCATCATTGGTATCACTTGTACTCAGTATATTTGCAGGTGCTAATTCTTTTTTAACAATCACCAAATCTTCAGTTCCATTGTTTGAAATATCCATTGAAACATTATTCAATTCATCTAAAAGATTCAAGCTTTTTAAATTTGCATCATTATTAGTTTTTACCGGAGAGGATGGTGGTCCAGCATTAATCATTGAATCAGCTGTATATTGCTGTGCTGTAAAAAAAGCAGTTGAATCATCTTTAATAACTGAGAGATTCTTTTGTCTTTTGGCGCTAGGTGAAATAAAATCATCAGATTTACTATTTGTTGAAGTCATTGACAATGAAACCGTCTTTCTAGATGATGGTGTTGAAGTATTGAAATTGTCATCCAAAGAGGATTTTAGTGAAGAAAATGGATTTTTACGTTTATTTAAATTATCGGTTGGTTTCGTTCTTATTGTGCTTGTAGCTTTCGATGTAAAATCAGACAAAATGTCATTTAAAATATCTGAATCATTCGTATTTTTTTTCTTCATCTTTTGCTTTTGATCCAAACTTAGCGTTTTTTGTTTAAAAAATGAATCAATTGCCTTACCTTCGGGTTTTTCAGATTTTGATGAGTCTTTAAACATTTTCACTTTTTTTAATTTTTTTGGATCATTATTAGTTGTTTGATCAATATCATCATCATCATCATCATCACCAAGTTTCTGATAATTATTTCTTGTTTCCCAATCTTCAGCACCATTTTCAGCATAACCTTCACCGTTATCGTCAACAATAAAATCGTCATTTAAAACACGATCTCTCTTATGTTTCCTATACTGATTTTCATCAACTTCATCATAAATGTTGATATTTTCATCATTATCTGAGTTGATTTCATCAACTTTGGTCCCACTTCTTGCTGCTCTAAGTCTTGCTAGTTTGTCTACTCTAGCCATATCTAGACGAGGGGTATGTTTTAAATTTTTAAACGTAAAAATGAAAAATTGCACAGGTATTCCAATTATTAACAGTTTAACACCTAGAAACATACGCGTTGACTGAAACTTCACGCGTCGAATCACAATATAGTCGATCGACTTAAATAAATGTCTTGCCAACTTTAAATTGATCAACATATACACTATATAGTTAAACACAGGATTTAGTCTAATCACTAAATTGCATATTTAGACATGTCCTTTGCTGCATTATCTGAACGGAAAAGCGATGGCTTTACCGAAGATGTTGAGGTTGGCAATCAAAGTGGCGTATCTTCTACTCTGAACCATATTTCTTCTACGATGGGACAAGTAACAGTACATATTTCAAGTATCAACAGAGGATTGGAACAGTTGGGTACATCATATGATACACCCGAAGTTAGGGCAGCGACCTCCACATGTATTAGTCAATGTCAAAAATTGTTTGATGATTTAATGAAAGATCTTAATTATTTAGATAGACTAGTTATGGATGCACCTGATAAAACTTCAAAAGATATTGTAAAAGCAAAATTTTCTAAAGATATTTTAAGATCACAAGTCATGAATGTCTATAATAATTATCAACCTATTGTACGAAGTTACAATGATAAACTAAATAGTGCAACTGTTAAGGAAAACTATGAAAAACAGCTATTAGGAAAAAGTAAAAAGGCTCAGCAAAGGCAAAATGATTTACCATTACGTACTGATAAGACACCGTTGTTATCAAGTAACTCACAGTCACAAAGTCAAACACAAATTCAAATACAGAGGCCTATTCAACAACAAGAAATTTCTGAATCTACGTTGCTGTACCACACTGACCTGATTCAGCAACGAGATGAAGCAATTACATCCATTTCACAAGGTGTTCAAGATATAAATAAGATCTTTAAAGATTTAGATGAACTGGTTAATCAACAAGGAGAACAAATTGACTCAATTGAAAATAATATGATTGGCTATGCAAGCAATAATCAACTTGCCAGCCATGAACTTGTGAAAGCTAATAATTATCAAAAAAAGAAGGGTAAATGGACTTGCATATTACTTGTTGTGTTAGTTATTTTTCTTTTAATGTTTCTAGCTTTGATTAGTTAAGGATGAAGATAATTAATTTTTGGATTTTAGAAATACGGATAATTATAGTAGGATGAGATGATAGTATTAACAATCTACCCAGGATATACTTCTGTGATAATAAATATAGCAGACAATAATACACAATTTTAGTATTATATTAATTCAAGAATATATAAAAATGAATGTATAAATATATTTAAAAATACGTCAATTTTCAATACAAACTATCTAAAACACTTATGCACAAACGAATTTTTGATTCGTTTTTTTCTCTTTTGTATGATTATTATTAATTTAGTTTATCATCCACCTTTTTCAGTTTGTTCTATTTTTTCCCATGATTTTTCTACTAATTTTTTTATATATTCAAATTGAGTTTCTTCTGAATTACTATCATTACCATTAATAACTTTAACATTTGAAACTTTATAAGGTTTTATGATTTTAATTGCAGAATCTTGGAAGGAAATATTACCCGCATTATCAACAAAAATAGTATCAATTGGTAAAATATTACCTAAGTATTTTAATAACTTCTTACCATCATTTGAGACATCCTTACCATTTGACATTCTAAGTAATTTAAACTCGATTTCTTGTCTTTTGATATCTCTACTGCCTTTACGAATAATACTACCTAAAGATTCAGGCGGTATATAACTTGGAGCATTTAATCTACTTGCAAACTTTTCATTTATGGTGATTTTGGCACGAGGTTTATCTTTATCTAAAGCTTGTATGGATTTAACAAAAAATGCACTAATTGCGATAAAGGTTGTATTCTTTGTATAGTTGGAATTAGACGCTGTTGTTGATGATAAGGATGACTGCAATTGTGAATTTATTTCTGAGGTACATGTTAAAGTTAATAGTAGATGAGGAGAATAACTGTGGACCTTACCAATAATTTCTTCACCATCGTTAGTCACTACTTTGACTCTATAAAATAATAAAATATTATGATAAGTGGATGTTAGTATGAAATGTGGGGAGTTAAAAAAAAAACGCTTTAATCCATTCTCGACAAGCAATAAAAAAGACCTACTTTAGTCCGACAATGTCGTCCAAGAGAACCATGGCAGAAATGGAATCCTTGTTCAAGATTGGTTTTGATGTTAGACATATTGGAATGTAATACAGGATTTCAAATTTCACGTTCACTCAAAGTGGAAAAACCAAATCAATGTAGAAATCCTCGATTTTGATTTCAGTTTCTTTTCGTCTATTTTGTTGGAGAGTATTTAATCTTAGTTTTAATTAGATAATAATAAATGATTTGCGGCACAAAAGATAATTCAATACTATAGCAATTAAATATGGCATATTTTCATAAAAGATAAATAAAATATTTGTGTGTATATATATGTATGTATATATATAGGATAATAAAATAAATTGTGTTGTTCATGCGACTATCGTCCGCATTAAATCATATTTCTATCAAATAAAACATAAATGTCTGCTATACAAATTACGCTGTATAGTTCCTTTCAAGACAATCATATATTTAATTGGGTTAACTTATTAAAATACTATCTTGTTATAAGATATTTTACTATTAAATTGGGATATTATAATGGAAAGTGACCAAAGTAACTACAAAGGAATTAAATAGGAAACAAACTTCTGTATAAATGAATGTCCTTGTAAACATACATAAACAGAACCGACAACTGATTTTGATTTGTTTATCTTTTAAAAACTTTATATCCATTTAGAACATAATATTCTTTTTTCATGTTTCCATCCATATAACTTAGACATATTTTAAACCTAATTGTTATTTGACATACATTTAAGAATGAATACAAAAAGGCGAAAGGAAAAGTACTTCATTCAATCGCACCACCACCATGAATTTTAAGATAACGCCGTCACACTGCAGCATAATTACTTGGAATTTATTGCAAATCATCAAACAACCTAAAAACCACAAGATTTATTATAAAATGGAAAATTCAGATACAAAAGAATAATCCATATATAACATGCTAAACTACGGAACGAGCATGTAAAAGATCACATCACACGAACTCGTGGCTCAACTAAGAGTTTCAAATCCTTTGATCTTATAACATCTCATTACTAAAATTACGCAGTTTGGTCTAACTATATGGTAGCTCCTGAATCACTTCCCGCTCTAGTTCACTGTGTATTTTGATGTTCATCTGAAATCAAGTGTATCTCAACCGATAAGGTGTTCTAGTATGATGTTTAATGTCATCATAGTGGTAGGAAGGCTGGTTAAGTTGGCGCGCTGGACCCTTTTTTCCTTTCTCCCATCATAAAGGCTGACTATCACAGCACAAGCCTATTGAATTATTTATGCTATCAAACGTTCTTTAACATTGGAGCAACTAAATGATTTTTTTTCTAAAGTAGTTACAAAAGAAACATTTAAATGGATGATTTTGTTTCACGTTTAAATAAAAATTAAATGTTTAAAACGTCTTAAGGGATAGTGAGTAATTATATCCAATTCTGAATTCCACATTAATTATTTGTGCGTCGATCGGCGTGAAGGGGAATCTTACCGTTTCCATCATGTTTTGCATATTTATTTAGTGGCAAGTTTACTTTTGTTAAATTTAGTAAATAAATAAGCATAGAATCACACTAATGGCATTGCCAGAACATCGGGAGGGTCCTGTGTTGTTTGATCCGCAGACTCATGCTTTGTCCGACAGAAATGATGAACTGCTTGATTTAGAGGGACATTCCATGGACCGCATTGTTAATTCTACCGATGGTAGTGAAGATAATGGAGATGAAGAATACTTGGAAACTCTGATTGATAAAGATGAATTGATGGAAACATCAGATGACCAGGATATTCTTGGTTCTCCTCATTCAAGCTTTTCTTATGATGATACTCTGAGTGATCAAGAAATTGATGGTTTAACAAATTACAATATTATTCTAGAATATCCCCAATTAACTTTTGAGAATGTTCAATTATTGCCATTTATTGATGAATTAAATGACTGGTTTACTTTTAAAGATTTAAAAAAATTAAAGTCAATATCCAAAATATCTGAAAGTATTTCAATTAATGATTTACCAACTATTAAACGATGCCTTGAATTACTTTTACACACTAATAAGAGGGATGAAAATAATGGTAAAATATTACAATATTTATTACATTTATCATACATCTCAATGGGTTCATTTAGTAATGCTAAAGATCAATTAGCTATCAAGGAGTCTATTTTTGAGAATGTTCTGGAGGTTCTTAAATGTGATGGATTAGTGGATTTAGTTATTGATATTATAATAACAAATTCAATGCAATTAACTGAATCTTTAAACTTAGAAGAATCAAAGGTTGACCTCGTTCGATTGAAAATATTATGCAATCAATTTTTTTATGCATTAACTATTCTATTCATTATCTTATTATCTTATAATTCACAGGAATTAAATAAGTATGATTCAAAGAGGAAATTATCTGATATTTTAAATAAGAAAAAAGTATTAATACATTTATTAAAATCAATTGATAGGTGGAAATGGATTTCAAATAATGCTGAAAATGATGATCCAACTTCAATTATTGAATCAATGAGTTCAAAACTCAATGATAATGAAAAAATTCAAATTATGGTGACTACTCAGTTTAAAATTAGAAATGTTTTGAGTATTTTCAATAGTTTAATTATTTTTCAATTTGGTGATTTGCAGCATATTCAATCAACAAAAGATTTTTTAAAATTTAAGTTTGAAGATAAGGGGACAAAGGATGAAAAGGCAAATAATAGTGATAATATTAATCAAAATAATCCAAAAGATAATGAGAATAATTTTTATTCAATTTCTTCATTAGATTATAATTACTATGTTAACGAATTATTGTCAAGATATCCGACATATACGCCGCCTAAATTTGAGATGTCTGAAGTTTTAGAGATGATTATTAATAATAGTAATGCTGATAATAAAATGTCCAATTTAGTGAACGTTGAATCTTTATTGATTAATCAACATCAACATCTAAAAAATAAAAGAGATAATTTCCATGGAATGATAAATGAACCACCTGATATTCATATTGCTACTCCAATGCCATCACCAACTTTAACACCGCAACACACAGGAAATACAAGAAATTGTTCTAATATATCTGAATTTGAGCATACATCAAATGAAATTAAAAAAAAACTGTACATTACCCAATCAAATTTTCCAAACATATACCCTTCTTCAGAGAGTATACCAAAAAGTATCGAAGATGCAACTAATATTTTTTTCCATCATATCAAGGATAATTACACTACAAAACAATTTTCATCTGTTTTTGAAGAATTTATAGATAAAGAGAATGGGTATAAAGAAGCGAATTCAAAAAACGGCTCAACAAGTAACTATATTTATACTGATCAGGATATCAAAGAAAACCCAATGTTTGAAGATGAAATCAGAAGTTTACAGAATGTGGAAAACTTTTATAAGGAAGGTATACCATATTTCAATTCATTAATTTTTATTACATTAAAATTACTGATTTCCAATATTATACCAACACAACAAAGTTCAGAAAATGGCAAAACAAGACAAAGAACAACATCAAAGGAAAATAATAATACTAATAGTAAACCTTATATTAGTTCAAAACTAACCACATTTGAAAAACAAACATTAGAAATTAGTAAAATGAAAGAAACAATGTTAAAAAATTCAACGTCAATTATTTTATTAATTCAAAAATGGTTTAAATTATCACATATCTTAAAGTTTGAGTTTTTTACAACATTATTATTTGATCAAGATTTCTTAATTTACTTATTCAGATATTTGGATAGCAATAAGATTCAAGCTTACTCATCGAAGGACATTGATTCTAAAGATTCAAAGAATTTATTAAATAATAGAATTGTTTATTGTGATTATAAGGTATTATACTATTTGGAGGATTATAATTTTTTTAAAAAATGCTTAACAATTTCTAATAATCCAAATAAAGAATTTGAAAAGTTTGATGAACATAAAGATTTTGAAAAAATATTTGAACAGCGAATTGAAAGTAAAGAAAATATTAATCCATTGTCTTTTATTTTACCATTCGTACCACATAATCAAATATTTACAGTTATAAATCCAAATCTGAGATGTTGTATAGTAGTTTCCAATTTACTACAGTCAATGTATTATACAATAAGTCATTTTAAAATTCAAAGAATTTATAAATTAATTGGAGTTAGACCAACAGAAATATTAAGGTTTTATTTAACACTTCATAATAAATTGTTTTATTTACCAATTTTGAAAACAATTAAACTGATTTCTCCGTTTGTTGGAAAAAAGTGGAGAGCTAATAATATGGATTTGATTTCTTTTGTTTATTTATTTCACAAAGTTGGATTAAAAGATTCGTGGTTGAATAATTTTTTTAATCTAGGAATTGAAGAGAATACAAAACGTGGATTCGATAATGAAGTTTCTATTAGGTCAATGATTAAATTTTACAATTTCCAGAACTACAATGAAGAATTATCCAAACATGGGTATTCACAAGATTGTTTGGAATTTATGAATGAAGTTGAAAGGTTAGGTGGTGATTTCTTTGCTAAAGAGTGTATTGGTATTGGTGTGTAGAAGTGTAAAGTGTAAATTGCTAGTAATTACTTTGAGAAACAACGAAAAAGGAAAAACAACTTGCCGAGGAAATTTCCAAACGTGGAACAAGATAAGAAAATCACAAAATAACAAATGTTCCATTTTTATTCTGGAATGATTAAGCGATCCTGGCCTGAAAGAGATTTTCAAATCCAAATTACTACTTTGTTTGACATATTGTTTCTTTTGTTTTTAGTTGATTTAAGTTTGATTATACCCATTTAAACCTAAAATACAATATGCAATTTGAGCATCAGTTTGTCAATGTATTTTCTAGTTCAAATTGCCAAGTATCTAATTCAAATGGAAGCATAGCATCTAACCAATCGCATATGATCAATACGAAACAAGATATGAACGTTTCAATGAATATTAAGATAAACGTGAATAGTTCAAAACATTCGTGCAAGCGGCCACTAAAAGCGAAGGCTTTGACAAGCAATAAAAAGGGTCGTATACCAAGAAATAAAGGCGGTTGTCTGTGTTGTAGGAAACGGAAGATTAAATGTGATGAAGTAAAACCAATATGTGTTAAATGTGAAAAGGCTGGATTTTTATGTTGTTGGCCCGAGAATGGTAATGCTTCATTATCTCATAATTCTGATTTTAGATTGATTAAAAATGTTAATGATGTTAAATTCATAAATATGAATACAAAAGTTGAACAACAAGTTAATAGTCTAAATCTTAATAATAATGATATTTTATTTGTCTATAGAAAAGGAGATAAACAAGCTAATAATCATGAAAATGCTCTTCTTTGCAGGAATAACAATAACTGTGGTTTTAATAATAATTCTAGTTTTCTCATCGATTATAGCATTAAGAATGATGATATTCTTAACAAGACTTTTAGTCGTGAATCTGACTATATTCATGAAACTGACCATAGTTATGAAAATGGTAACAATGACGACTATGAAAAAACTATAGAAGTTGTTGACGAAGATGCAATTATTAGACGATATATTAGAGAAATAACCAAGAATGTCATGCCGATAACTAATCTAACAAATTTGAATTCCCAAGAAATAAAGTTTTTTAATGCTTTCGTTAATGGTTTTATAGTTTCAATTTCAAACCAATTAGCACATCAAAAATTGTTACCTGGTTCAATTATTGTACCAATTGGATTTTTTGATCCATTAATTATGAAATTATGTATAACTTGTGGAGCATCATACTTATTACAAAGTAAGTATAAAAACAATAAACTTAATGGAATGGAAATTAAACACATTAAATCAACTGTTAAAAATTTAGATATTTTAATACTTAAAGAATTAATTAGTCGATTAGATAGTCGACCAATTATGGAAAGTAGAAAATGGATCCTGATTTATTTAACTTTAAGAAATGCAAGACAAAAATTCCTATATGAAGGTAGAACGGCCCAGACAATCAATTTAATTTCAGGAATTCAAGCAATTAAACTATGGATTGAAACAAAGAAAGCAAATCCGGATGTTGATAATGATTTTCAATACTTCAATGATGCAGATGACGGATATATTTTCCAGTTAGGTAATGAATATGCCGAAGAGACCGAATCTTATATTTTATTAGATAAACTAGTCGATAAGACAAAACTACTAAAGCTCAATAATGACTTAGAATTTTCAATTAGCTCAATTCAATCTCCAGTAACTGCATTTGAACGTACACTACTAGAAAATTTCATATTTAATTATGCATGTACTTTATTAATTATTGATAAATCTTTATTACATTGCATGCCGTCGCCATTTGATGTTTTTCAATTAATTGCTCCGTTATCATCAGAGCCAATTTTTAATTGCGCTGTACCATGGATGAATCATCCAACTGCAGGTGCTGCGCTGCCTATGCTTGAATTACAAGCAAAAGTTATATGGCTATCATTATCACCAGTTTTGAATGAAAACAACATTTCATTAATTAAAGATATTCAAAGAACTGCAAAGTTTTATACAAGGCCTATAATTGATAATGAAATTTGGAATCAGTATCCTAAAAAGGTCAGTAAGAAATTACTTGAAAGTTGTTATATTTCAGAAATTATTGCCAAAGGTGTTTATCTTTATTCAATGAAAGTACTTAATATGAGTTTAGATGAGAATGATGATGAGGTACAAGCAATTGCTGATTCAATGTTTAAAACTTTAAGTCGTATAAGTAATCATAGTCAAACCTCAGTTATTGCAAAATGGTCATTTTTAGTTTTAGGTTCAGCAATTGTTGATCCTATTAAACAAAAACTATTCAAGAGTAGGTTAATTGGATTTATTGATGCTTTACAGACTGGTTCATTGAAATCTGTATTGGGATTTTTGGAAAAGGTTTGGGCAAATAAGGCTGGGTTAAATGCCTTATTTATTGAAGAATATTTAGATTCACTAGTTATTTAGAATTATGGATAAAATTATGGATAGATTTATGAATCAATATACTTAATTTTTATACTAAGATTTGTCCTAGATAATTCAAGTTTTCATTAGTAGAATGATTCAATGATTTTATAAAATTGGTCATATTATTTTCAAACTTGTTAACAATTTGGATATTTAAATTTGATAAAATACTTTTAATTTTTTGAGATACTAATGAATTATACTTTTCTAAGTCATCTGTATTTAATGATAAAACATTTAAATGGTCTAAATCTTTCATTGAAATTTCAAATTCTTTTGATAAATTGGTAAACTTTTCAATGATTTGAATTAGTTGAAATAATGAATAATTGGTAAACAATTCAGATCTTGAGATAGCTGAAATATATGATGAATGAATTTCAACTAAATCATCAATATTGAATAATTTCGGAATTGTTAAATTGAATGGTAATAATTTATTGTTTTCTAGATTTAATGAATTTGGCAAATTAAAATTATTGAAGATGTTGATATTATTTATCAATTCATTTTCAATAAATGAATAAATTGAATTTAAAAAGGAGATAAATTGATGTTTTATTAAATCAAATTTTCTTTGACATGATAAATAACTTTTTGATTTGATAGATTTTCTAGATTTCCAAGATTTTGATAATTTATCTTTTAAATTTAGCAGCTTGAATAAAAAATTGAAGACCCTGAGGTATTCTTTATAATGATTTGAAATTAAAAAATGTATATGTGGTTTGACTTTAAAATCTAAAGTAAATAAGTCACAACCTGTTGAATTTGGTAGATTTATATTTAATAGTCGTGCATCAATTCTATTATAAACAGAAGGCGGATAGTTCTTAGACACTGAAGATGAATCAATTGATTCTTGAACCAAAGAAATTAACTGATTACTTGATAATTGATTTGAAGGAGAATATAAAATTTTGCAACCATTTTGTATAATACTGTTTATTAAATCATCTTGATAAAATAGTAAAAAATTGTGTAAGTAGTTAATTTCAGATTTGTAATCATCTATAATGATAGAATCTAAATGAAGTAGTGAACTTTCATAAATTTTATCAATATCTAAGTTAACTAATAAATTGCTGTTATTCTCAATAAAGAATGCATTACACCATTCATAATCATTAAGATATTTTTTCAAATAATGAATTGATTTACCAATTTGATAAATTTTAAAAGCATTTGAATGCGTAATAAATGAAGGAATCAAAGAATCATCAAAGGTATAAGATTTAGAAATAAAAAATTCGGCATTTGATAATTCTCCTTTAAATAACCAGTTATTAATTAATTTAGTATAGGGATAAAGTATTGAATTAAAATAATTTTTTGATACTTCTTTAATAAGTGAATCCCCGACTAAAGAATAATCATAAATCAATGAAAGAAACTCATTATTTTTCAAAACGTTTGATTTTAAATAAAGATAATAAATATGTCTAAATATTGTGTACCAATTTAAAAGGCTTGAATGTAGTTTGATAAATGAGGGACTTAAACTTTTAATGTAGAACTCATTAATAAATTGATGGAAATCAAGTACTGTTGAATGCACAGAAGATAGAAACGCCATATTTATATCAGACATTGATGAGTCAAGAGATGAAGGACTTGAAACAGTTGATAGTTTTTTAACTATTAGAGCTAATTGAAGTACATCGTTGATTAGAGGGGATGTTTCATGTGTATGTACAATAACAGAAAGTGATTCATTGAGGGATGAAAAAGTAAAGGAAGGAGATTCATTCCCAAGAAGTAGATATCCAGTGTCATGCACAAGGGACATGATTCTAAGAATGATTTTTTTTGTCCTTTTTGGCAATTACTTAAAACAGGTTCCGTTTTCGATTGTTTTGATAATAAACACTGTAAAACTTCCAAATTCATGTTAAAAAACTCACATGCGCATACGTTGCCCGATTGGGATGCTTGGATGTTGAATGCTCAAGAGTCGGTTAATGTACCGTTTTGAGACGAAAAACACAAAAATGAGAAAAAAACGATTGAGCGGAGAGGAACTTCTGGCAAAAAACAAAAAAGTGACGCTCTTGGATGAAGGGAAGTTCGGGGTGCGGAGTTGATAAGCGCCGGTAGTAGTATAAAAGACCGACTGTCCCTAATCTAACCTGTAGAGAATTGTATCATCTCAGCATTCAACAGAAAACAACAAACAACAAACAGACAATTATATTATATTATGGAAGAAGTAGATTCAATTCTTGTGGACAACGTTAAGTCTTTTGCCGCAGGTGGTTTTGGTGGTGTTTGTGCCGTTCTTACAGGACAGCCTTTTGATCTTACCAAAGTTCTCCTTCAAACAAACAAATATTCAACAACTATGCAAGCAATAAGAGGAACCTTGGCAGCACATGGTCCTTTAGGTTTTTACAAAGGTGTTACATCTCCGCTACTTGGTGTTACTCCAATGTTTGCAGTTTCATTCTGGGGTTATGATTTAGGTAAACGCTTAGTTATTGGATCAAGAGGAAAATCTCCTGATGAACCATTAACAATTGCTGAAATTAGTACTGCCGGTTTTTTCAGTGCTATTCCAACTACTCTTATCGCTGCACCCTTTGAAAGAATCAAAGTTGTTATGCAAATTGATAAAGAACAATCATCATTTGCTTCAACTGTTAAAAAATTATATGCAGAAGGTGGTATAAGATCAATTTATAAAGGTTCACTCGCTACTTTAGCAAGAGATGGCCCTGGATCTGCAGCTTATTTTGCAACTTATGAATATATTAAACATAGACTTTCAAAAGATGGTGAAATGTCACTTTCTGCAATTACTCTTGCTGGTGGTTGTGCGGGTGTTGCAATGTGGACTGCTATTTTCCCAGTTGATACAATAAAAAGTATTCAACAGTCAAGTGCTATCAAACAATCAATTGCACAAGTTACTAGAAATGTTTATCGAACCAAAGGTATTGCTGGTTTCTTTCCTGGTATTGGACCTGCATTAGCAAGATCGTTCCCAGCAAATGCAGCCACATTCCTTGGTGTTGAACTCGCAAAAAAACTCATGTCTTAATTTTTCTTTTTTTCTTTCCTTTCCTTTTTTCCCCTTACTATTATTATTGTCCTCTCTTTACTCGCCCTTATTGTATAATGTTATTATGTCTATGCCCTCAATGAAACATTTCCTAATTAAGTAATTTAACTTTTGCAATTTTCATGTTGACTTTGCTCGAACTTAAGGCACATGGTAAATCGGATCAAGCTGTCTGAGTTGCCAATTTATCAACATACTTCTTCTTTTGCACCTTCTCTCTTTTTTTTTATATTGACAACTGACAATCAACAATGAGCGTATTCATACCACAACATGCTATTAAACATCTTGATGAATATAAATATCAAAGTGAAGATCGTTCCATAATAACAAAATATATTCTTAAACCATTTTGGTTAAAATTCGAATGTATTTTCCCACTATGGATGGCTCCTAATATGGTTACATTACTTGGATTACTATTTATTGTTGTTTCTGATATCTTAGTTTTTTATTTTGATCCTTATTATGAGGTTGCTTCTCCAAGGTGGGTTTATTTTTATCATGCATTTGCGGTTTTCATGTATCAAACTTTTGATGCTTGTGACGGTATTCATGCAAGAAGAACTGGTCAAAGCTCCCCATTGGGTGAGCTGTTTGATCATTGTTGTGATTCAATGAATACCACACTTATGGTTGTTCAATTTGCATCTGTTGCCAATTTAACTTGTCACAATCCATTAATCTTTCTTGTCCAATTCTCTGCATTAGCTAATTTCTACCTTTCAACTTGGGAAGAGTTCCATACTCATAAATTATTTCTTGCTGAAATATCAGGTCCTGTTGAGGGTTTATTAATGATTTGTTGTGTTTTTATACTTACTGGTGTCTTTGGCGTTGAAAAAATTTGGAAATCTGAAATTTATTTACTAGAATTTGCATTATTAGATGTTAATTATGCAATTTCGATTACTGGTTCTTATATCTCTGCATTTTTTGGTGGTATGGTTATGTTTTTCAATATCTATTCTGCAAGAAGAAATGTTATTAAATGTTTGAAAAATGATAAAAGAGAAAATGAAATTAAAATGGCATTAAAAGGTTTATACCCTTTTGCGATATATTATTTAACAATTTTAATTCTATTTATTTTACACCCAATTATAATGACTAAATTTACAACTTCAATGCTTCTTACAATTGGTGCATGTATGTCATTCACAGTTGGTAGAATAATCACTGGTCACTTAACCAAACAAGAGTTTCCATTTATTAATTTTCCAATGTTTATGCCAGTTTTTCAAGCCGTTTCAATGGAGATTTTAGTCAAAGTTTTTCAAGTTGATTATGTAGATGCACTAACCATGGTTATATATGTTGGTTTAGGTAGTTCATTGGTTGTTTATGGTATGTTCGTTAAAGAAATTATTTATGATATTACAACATATCTTGATATTTGGGCTTTATCTATTAAACACCCAAAGGACAATAAGCAAGATTAAAAAATTTAATAGATAACTATGTTTTAGAAAATATATACAGTGTGTAAAATATAGATATATGGAATTTTGTAAATAGATTATTTATTGCATGATAGAATTAAGTAATTACGTATTAAATTAATTATTTTGCTTCTTCAGCAACAGCTGGTGTTGGAGCTGCAGCTGGAGCACCTAAACCAGCACCATTTAATTCCTTTTCTAATTCAGTTAATTGAGTTTCATTTAAAATTGCAACTGCTAATGGTACACCAATTAACATTGCAGTTGTTGCAGCATACCATAAAGATGAACCAAATTTTAAAGTTGCAGATTTTGAATAACCAATAATGTTGGAATAAGCAGATGTAAAAAAAGATCTTTGTTCTGGACTAAAAATATCCTTCAATGCTTCAATACGATCCATTAAAGTTTCATCATTTGGATCAAAATCATCATCGTCATATTCATCATCTTCTTCTTCTTCTGAATCTCCATCTTCTTCAGCTGCAAATTCCTTTGTAACTTGAGCAACTGCATCTTCAAGCGCTTCTTCTTCTGCGACTTCCTCTGCAACTTCTTCTGCAACTTCTTCTGCAATTTCTTCTGCAATTTCTTCTGCAATTTCTTCTGCTACTTCTTCTGCTACTTCTTCTGCAACTTCTTCTTCAGCTAAAAGTTGTTCAACATCAGCTTCAGCTTTTGCGACAGCAGCTTCAAGCACTGCTTCGACTTCGGTTGGGGTGTATACTGGTTCGGCAGACATGGTGTGGTAATTTTATTAATTTACTTATCCATACATTTGCATTCCTGAAATCGAAATTCTATTTCAACTTCAATTCAGCATGAGTTGGAAGCGAATTTGTTGAAAAAGTGAAAAATTCAAGTTTCAGTCTCGTTTTTTGACATTTTCCGTCGATCGTCCACAACATGATTATCTTTTTATACATTGAAATGAATTTACCGGTTGTAGGGTATGAAGCTTCAAAGAAGTCTAATGAACCTATAAGATATTATTTCAATAAACTAGATGAAACTTATTTAAGATGGTGTACTTATAAATTATTAGAATTTCAAATGTTTAAGTGGTCCTTTCAAAAAAAATTATAATATATAATAACTACTTATTATATTACACAAGTAGATAGCATTTGACCAACCACTTTAACCAGCTGTGGGTTCTCACAAGCAGCACACACTCTTTCTTTATCGTTGAGTTGCTTGTTAACTTGACCTTCACTTTGATGTGTTCCTTGTTTGACGAAGATTCCAGAACGATATGCTTTGGAAACACTACGATCAAGACGTACTCTGATCCCTAATCCAATTAATGTAGCTAATGAACAATGTGTGATTGTAGGAGTGATTTGAACTGTCACTTCTCCAACTTCTCCTTGTTCATATTTTGGATGTTTTACATGAATATCTCCTAAATTAACAACAGAAAGTTGACCAAGTGTAAGAGGATGTTCTGGGTCCGAAATTGAGGAAATAAGATCATATATCTCTTGTGAATCAACAGGCTCGTCTTCTTCTTCTTCTTCTTCTTCTTCTTCCTCGTTGTGTTTGCTATCAAAAGAATATTTGCTTACCAATGCATTCAATTTGGTTGAATGTATATCATGTTCATATTGTAGACAAGTACCCCCTGAAGTCTTGCTCTTTCTTGTAGGAAGCTGCGAAACGTCTTTCACCTGTGGATTTGCGTTAATGGGTTCATCAGACATGGTGTATATATGTATATAAAAAATCTAAAGAAAAGCAATGTTTGTGAAAATAAATTCGGAAATGGCTGGTTTTAATTTCCTTCCTAATGCGGAACTACAAATAGAACTGATACTGAAACTTTTACTAAAATGTGATAACATTATTTCTTTCTTATAAATTATCCTCTTTTGATCTAATTGAATCAACAAGCATATATGTCCAATTTATTTCTTACATCTGCAGTTAGGGATATCATTCCAACTCATCCTGAACCTTATCCAAAGGAAATCTTAAACTATGCTAACTCTTTATACACCACATCAAAAATGACATTACCTTTGAATGGACCTGAGGAAATCGGTAGATATCACTTATCTTGTTTTGTCGTTTTGGAATATTATCAAGAAAAATATAATATTGTTGATTTGTTCATTAATAAAATTCCAATTAAAGGTAGAAAGCTACAAAATTTATTGGGTAATTTTAGAACTTTGCTAAATAATTTAATTCTATCAAGTACCCCAAAATCTGATAGGATAGTTAATTATTTAAAAACTCCAACGTCTGAATTCAGTAAATCTACTGAATCCTATGTTGATCAAATTAGACAATCGAAACTAAAAAGTATCGATCAAGTCAAAAAATCTTTACATGATGAATTAATAAAAGTTGGATTATCTCAACCACAAGAACAACAACAAACACCACCCTCAACTCCAAGAAAATCAGTTTTTTCTACACCAACTAAATTATTACCATATAAATCACGTAGCAAGGTGGTTGTAACGACATCAATTTTAGTTTCTCTATGTGCAAAGTTTTATATTCCAAAACATATTACATTCCATATATTGAAAACATACAAGTTTTATAAACAAATAGTAACAAATTCATGGGGATTACTTGTTGGATTAGTTGGAATATCATATTTAAAATTAAATGCAAATAGAATGAAGTCTAATTATAGACTGAAGAAATCTCTCATAGATAATCTGCATCATTCCCAGTATGCTGGATTATCTAATCATGATGTGAAAAATTACATTAAAGAAGTTGCAAGATTAATATCGAATCAAAAATGGATTAAAGAAGCAAGTTATAATCTTGATGAAATGGTGCTGAGTAATAACTACGATGAGAACGACGACTCGCTGACTTCACTCTCATCATTCATCGACTCCTCTAATGAGTATGTTGCTATGAAGGATAGCAAAAACGTTCAAAATTGGGTAAAAAAAATCAACAATAGGGCCAGCAGGGTGAAATCAAAGTCCATAAAGGTAGAAAGTTTATGATTTATAAATATTGTGTAGATAGATATACCTGTACTACAATAGATCCCAGATTACATCACTTCGCTAAAATATACGTGAAATTTTTCAATTTGCAGGTTTTTCCCCTGGAGTTTTCTACATGTTTTCTTCAACTATTTTAAAAAATACGTAGTTTATTTTCATTTCGATACAATAGAAATGACAATTAACGAATCTAAGAGATTATATCTTGAGTCTAATAAATTTTCAGCAGAAAAAAGACAATGTATTACAAATAATAATGATGATGATGATTTGGAAGTAGTTGATTCGCCAATACTTGTTGATTCAGATATTGACGATACTGATACAACTGACCAAAAATCAGTTGCTTATATTCCACAATCAGAAACACAATGGCAGAAAACTGTTGAGAAGGTGGTGAAGTCAGTAGTTTCAATCCATTTTATGCAACCTGTTAATTTTGATACTGAAACTTCATTAGTTTCTGAAGCAACTGGTTTTGTTGTTGATTCAAAGCGAGGTATTATTTTAACAAATAGGCACGTTGTTGGTCCTGGTCCATTTGTTGGTTATGCTGTTTTTGATAATCATGAAGAAGTTGAAGTTACACCAATTTATCGTGATCCTGTTCATGATTTTGGATTTTTAAAATTCAGTATTAATAATGTTAAATATATGAAAATTCAACAGCTAGAATTATCTCCTGAACTAGCAAAGGTTGGAGAAGAAATTAGAGTTATTGGTAATGATTCAGGTGAAAAATTAAGTATTCTATCAGGTTTTATTTCAAGATTGGATAGAAATGCACCTGATTATGGTTCTAACACTTATAATGATTTTAATACAGAATATATTCAAGCAGCTGCAAGTGCGAGTGGTGGTTCAAGTGGCTCTCCTGTTGTCAATATTGATGGACATGCGGTTGCTTTACAAGCAGGTGGTAATTCTGAAACTTCAACAGATTTTTTCTTACCTGTTTGGAGAGTTAAAAGAGCATTAGAAAATATTCAATCAAATAAAGCCGTTACAAGAGGTACAGTTCAAGTTCAATGGACCCTGGAACCATTTGATAAATGTAGAAGATTGGGCTTAACTTCAGATATTGAAGAAGAGGTTAGAAGATTGGGTGATAACATTAACGGTATGCTAGTTGCTTCAATTACATTACCTAAAGGTCCAGCCGATAATTCGATTAAAGAGGGAGATTGTTTAATTTCAATCAATGGTGAATTAATTACAAGTTTCATTCAAGTTGATGATATTTTGGATAATAATATTGACAATTATTGTAGCTTTTTAATCCAAAGAAATGGTAAAAACATTGAGAATCAAATCAAAATTGGAAATTTACATGATATTACACCCAGTAAATATGTTTCTGTTTGTGGTGCAACATTTAACGAATTGAGTTATCAATTAGCTAGGATTTATGGTATACCAGTTGAAGGTTGTTATGTCAGTGATGCTGCAGGTTCATTCCAATTGGGTGGCTCTGAATTAAACAATTGTTGGATAATTGATTCATTAGATGATAAACCAACTCCAACATTAAATGATTTTATTAATGTTATGAAAACAATTCCTGATAAAGCTTTTATTCCTGTTAAATATCATCATTTAACTGATATTCATGTGCCACTATTTAAGAATATCTACATTGATAGACATTGGACATCTTCATTCAAATTAGCAACAAGAAATGATACAACTGGACTCTGGGATTTTGAAACAATCCAAAAGGAACCAATTAGAAGTTTAGAATTACAAAAGAAAACTGCAAAATTTTTAGATTTACCAACAGAATTTCAAGCATGTAAACAATTAAATAGATCATTTGTTCAGGTTGATGCAATTTATCAATTACCTTTAGATTCATTTGGAGGACATGTTAGAAGAGTTCATGGGGTTATAATTGATGCAAAAAAAGGTTTTGTACTTGTTTCAAGACATGCAGTATGTCATGATTTATGTGATGTTAATATTACTATTGCTGAATCAATTATCGTTCCAGCAAAAGTTACTTTTTTGCACCCAACAAAAGGCTATGCAATTATTAAATATGATCCATCATTGGTCGATGCACCTGTTCAAACTCCAAAATTCAGTAGTATACCATTGGAAAGAGGTGATAAAGTTGTATTTATTGGTTATAACAAATCTTTAAGACCAGTTGTTGATGAAACCAAAATCAGTGATATTGGAGTTATGAATATACCAACAAATTCCAATTCTCCAAGATATAAAGCGACTAATGTCGAAGCAATTTTAATTGATTCAACAAGTGGCCAAAAATGTCATTCAGGTATTTTATGTAATAAGCATGATGGTGTAATTAGAGGTTTATGGATTTCGTGTGATGGTGATGATGATAAATTATATACAACGGGTATCAATATAACTGATGTTTTATGGGAACTTGAATTTTTGAAGAATAACGAAGAACCTGATTTAAAAATTCTTGACGTTGAATTTAGTTCTGTTTCAATTGCAAGTGCAAGAATTAATGGAGTTTCAGAAGAATGGATTGCTAAAGTTGAATCAAGTAAAATTGATAAATTTCAATTTTTATATGTACCAACAATTTCTGTTGGTTTAGATAATAAGCCATCATGTTCTTTAAATCCTGGTGATATAATATTAACAGCAAATGATAAATTAATTACATGCATGAGAGATATTGATAATGTTGTTAAATTGCTAGGTAAAAATGAAGAATCTATCAAATGTAAAGTTGTTAGAGAAAAGAAAATGATTGATTTAGATGTCAGATTAACCAGAACAAAATTGTTTATAACTGATAGGGTTGTATTTTGGTCTGGTTGTGCATTACAAAATGCACATCATGGTGTCAGGCAAACAATTAATAATTTACCTAGTGAAGTTTACTGTACAACAGTTTCCAATGGTTCACCGGGTAGATTTTACGCTGTGGGAATGACAAATTTTATAACACATGTTAATGAAATTAGTACAAAAACACTTGAAGATTTCTTAAAGGTAGTTAAAGGCGTTAAAGATAACTCATATGTTAAACTACGTATTGTGACGTTTGATAACATTCCCTTGGCCTTAACATTGAAAGTTAATTATCATTATTTCCCAACTGTTGAATTAAGAAAAGTTAATGGTATGTGGAAATCGTTCTCTGACGAAGAAAATGAATGAGTTTCGGGAGAAAAAAACTGTTACGCTTGGCAACAAAATCTATAAATTATATAGAATTTCTATTTAATTTCTGAAAAAAAAAACTAAATTAATGTTAATCTGAATACACTTATATACATGACTTTAATTCTAAGGAATAGTTAATTTACATATTTGGAAGTAATCTTTGTAAGATTTTGGATTGGGTATGAGTAGAGTATGCAGTACCTGTTCTCTTTTTCAACACGCTTTGAGAGAAACCTGCATTACCATGCTTTCTTCCTTGAATACCTCTCTTAAAACCAGTTGCAGTTTTTCTCCATCTCTTATAAGTAGCTCTATGTGTTTTTGATTGGAATCTAAGCGCAGCAAACTGGCTGACTGTTGATGAAAAGGAAGATATCACTGGTCTAATAAATGATTTTAAGGTAAGCATATTGTTGTATTTGACTATATTGTGCACACCTAGGAACCAACTGTTTTTAATATGAAAAAACGTAGAAAATCAATGATGAAAAATCATGTCGACGAAGAAGCGAATCTGGAAAAATTCAAGTGCACGGGTTTTCATTTTGAATTTTGTGTGTGATAAAGTTAACTAAAAGTTTTTGTTCTTCTTATAATTTCACTCTGAATCAGAGTCGGAGTAAGCCACTAGGGAAGGTTTCGTTACAGAACTAGGCTCTTTTTGAGACTGCAAATTTTCCTTTTCTTCTCCTCCTTCTTCTTCTCCTCCTTCTTCTTCTTCTCCTTCTTCTTCTTCTCCTTCTCCTTCTTCTTCTTCTTCTCCTTCTTCTCCTTCTTCTTCTTCTTTTTCCTTTACTGATAACTCATTATTTTCCCTCTCCTGCAATTGTTCCTTTTGTTGTCGAAATAACTCTAGTTCACGTTCATAATTCAATTGCTCTACTAATTTCTTTGCTTTTCGTTTAGCTTCTAAAGCGCCATAATATTCACTTGTATCTTCCTTCATTTTGAACGATGAATTCTGTTTCTCCATTTTCCTTTTATATTCTCTGTATTTATATTGACGATTATTTAGCAATTGTTGTTGCAAGCTCTTTCTCTTTCTGAATTTAGATATTTCATTAGCATCTTCGTCATTATTAGTTTTATTATTATTTAAATCAATGTCTTGTATTAAATTTTCTGGGCTTGTGGGTTGTTTAGTATCTGCGTTCTCTGTCCTGGTATCCACCCCAGACAAGTTGTTACCATCCAGCACAAATTTTGGCATAAAATTTTCCAATACTAATATGGTTTCTATGTTTTTTTTAAAAGGAAAAGAAGGATCCTAATCGAACACCAAAATAATTTCACCGCGTTCAGCATTTGACATTTTGACAAATTTATCCTTTCAACATGTCTTTTGTCTTTGCAAAGTAAATTTATTTATCAGATACTGCAACTGTTTTATTTATTTTATAAAATAACGATGGCTTATCGTGGAGGCCCCTATAGTAGCGGTAGTTTGTATGGTGCTTCTCCAAACAATGGTGAATATAAAAACGAACAATATCAACAACATCCACAATCAAATCATAAACAACAGCAACGATCTATCCAAAATCAAAGGTATTCAAATGGATATGAATCATATGCATCTTATCAAAATGGATATGCATCATATTACGAAGACTATAGTGAGCAAAATCAATACTATTCACAGAATTACAATAAGAGTCATAATCATAACTTCAAACAACAACAGTTATACTCAGCACAGCCATTATCTAAGAATCAAGCATATAGTCCACAACAACAACCAAAACAGCGATATAATCAACCTTCTAGTTCTAGTGCAACTCCTGTTCCTTCTGGTAAGGAAAAGGATGATGCCTCAACATATATGCCGATAGTTAAAACATACTTTCTTGGTGGAACTAAACAAGGTAATTTCATGTCACAACTCCTATTATCACGTTCGTTATCTCCAACAAACACTGGTTTCAAATATTCTAGGTCATTCAAATCTACTTTTTCCAAGGATTCTAGCGACTCTAAAGATTATAAAAAGAAACTTTCGGTTGAGTATGTTGACGGTTTGTCGGAATTGGTTGAAGATCCAAGAAAAAATAACTCCATTGCATATACAAAATCTTTGTCTAAATCATATTTCAAACCTGTTGATAAACTATATTTACCAAAATATAAATTTGATGATTATTCAATTGGTGACAAGCCATCAAATGAAATTGTAATTTGGAATTTGCATTCAACTACTAGTTCAATGCTTATTAGAAATAATATATCATCTTTTGGCACAATAAGTGAAATCAAAATGATTGATGATCCATTAACCGCTGTTCCACTAGGATTGTGTTTGTTAAGTTTTGGTGGCAAAATTGAACAAGCGCATGAAATTGCACTAAAAGTTGTTGAAGCGTGTAATAAAAAATTATTAATTCAAGGTAGACTTATTAGGTGTGGGCTAAACATTAATAATAAATTATACGATGAAATCTATAAAAAATCTATTAATGCACGTAATGAAAAAATCAGAAAGCAAAAGCTAGATGAATTAAAAAAGCAGGAACAAAATCAAGAAAGACTCAGACAAGAAAACTTAGCAAGAGAAGCAAATTTTAGGCTAGAAGCAAGACCAAAGGAGCATAATGGCACAAATTCTAGTAAAACGCCTTTTAATGTTAATGCCACCATTAAAAGTTCCATTATTGAATCATCGACATCACCGTACCAAAAAACAACACATCTAAATCATGATAGGCGTATTCTTCCATATTCTTCATTCAGTTTAAACTATAAAATGCAAAAATATATTGCAAATCACCCTTATATTTTTATCTCTGATAAATCAGTTTCTTCGGTGTTTGTTAATTCAAATCAGCTAGGTAGGTTTTTGAATAGATTCAAAATCTTTAAAATTTTGCAACAAAGGAGTGGATTTTACTTAGTATTTAATGAGTTAGATGATGCGATGAACTGTTTTGATAATATAGATGGTACCAAGTTTTTAAGCTATACAATTTTTATGACCTTGTATGTTCCGGATGACAAGATTGATGAAACAAGAGTTGGAAAATTAGGAAATTTTAAACTAGCTTTAAAGCAAATTAATAATGAGTTGAATGCTTATTTATTGAAAGATCTAAGAGAGAAAGTTGTTGGTAAAATGATCTTAAATGTTTTAAATACTGATGAAATCATAAAGCTGGCGACAGAAGCAAAAGAGAAAAAGGATGCCGAGATAGAATCGACAAAAGCTGAAAACCAAGAACCAACTATTGCATCAAATCCAGTTACTGTTGTTAAAGGGCTGGATTTAAATATTTTCAAGAAAACTGTTAAGAAATCATTTGTTCCAATAAGTCATTCATTAAATGAAAGAAGTGAAGATGAGAGAAGTGAAGAAAGTGATGATGATGATGATGATGACATTGAAAGTGAAGATAATAGAAAAGTACTTCCAGAAGAATCTGTTACAAGGGGGCGTAAACGTCAAGCTGATCTTGTGCCGAATGTTATTAAAAAAAAAATCAAACCTTCCATTGATGATTTTAGTGAGAAGAGTGATGAAGATAATGATGCCTTGATTCAAGCAGAAATTACTAAAATTGAAGATTATAATGAAGTTGAAAATAAAAGCATACAAAAAGTAGATACTACTATTTTTGCACCGACTAAAGAAAAAGTTGATGACATCTTTCAACCATCAACTAAACTACCAGGTCCTGTATTTGATGGTGGATTGGAATCATTTTATCCCAGTTTGGATTTTTTTAAACAATCAATCAAAACTGAAGAGGATTTCAAAGTTTTACAAGAATTATGTAAAGATTTCAAGCTTAGAAATCCAACTAGAGATATTAACTTTTGGGCATGGGAACATATAAACTTAGTAAATGAAGATAAAAGATTAAGAGAACATAAAGAGGAAGAAGTGGATGATGCTGATGTTTTTGATTACGAAGATGAAATTTTGAATAATAAAGAATTAAAGAATTCCTCTGGATGCTTCAGAACTCAAGGCTACTATAAAATTTCAGATACGCTAAAGAGGGAATATTTACTTCATAGGAAGAAATTAACTAATCTAAATCCTGTTAAACATGAAGATGATGATGAGGCAAATACACAGACACATAATAATATTCAAAGTTCCAGAGTAAATCGTGCAAATACACGTAGATTTGTTGCAGATATTTCAGCACAGAAGCAAATTATTGGTGAGACAGACTTATTAGATTTAAATCAATTAAATAAAAGAAAGAAGCCAGTTCAATTTGCAAGAAGTGCAATTCATAATTGGGGTTTATATGCGTTAGAACCTATAAATTCAGGGGAAATGATTATTGAATATGTCGGAGAAAGAATCAGGCAACAGATCGCAGAGCTTCGTGAGAAAAACTATTTAAGATCAGGTATCGGTTCATCATACTTATTTCGTGTTGATGAGAATACAGTTATTGATGCATCCAAAAAGGGTGGGATTGCACGTTTCATCAATCATTGTTGTGAACCTTCCTGCACTGCTAAGATTATTAAAGTCGGAGGTAAAAAGCGTATTGTTATTTATGCACTCCGAGATATCAAAAAAAATGAGGAACTTACATACGATTACAAATTTGAACGTGAAACTAACGACGAAGAACGTATCATTTGTCTCTGTGGTTCTCTAGGGTGTAAGGGATATCTCAACTAGATCTTTTCGTGACCTTTGTATCAAATTTATAATAAATATATTGTAAAATAGAAAATATAAAAACCAAATCTCAGCCATCGGAAGATTGCAAAAGAATCGAAAATCTGCAAAACGAAAAATAAAAAATAAAAAATGTTTTTTGCAGCGCTTTTGCCACTTCCACGTTTTGTTTTTGCGAGGTCATGAATGATTTCAGCATTTGAACCAAGCAAGTTCTTTCGTTGTATCTTTCTGGTTAAGTCTGTTAACAAAAGAAGAAATATGTCTGAAGTTATGGACTTTGATGATTATCCAAGAGTACGTTGGATTTAAAAAAAGCAGCACAGTATTGGACAGATTATGGGCTAGAAGTGAGGGTAACAAGAAGTATGAGTTATAACTAAACTTTGTTTTTGTTCAGTGAAAATAAATGTGCATATACCGGTGCATGGTTTGCTAAGTTGTCGATGATTTGGTTTGATTCGATGCTTGTAGATGCTTTTGCTATTGTTGTTGCTCATGTTTGTTTCCGAATTCGAATAAAACAAGATTGAAAAGTTCTCTGACTTTATGTTATCTTTGTTTCTTTCTTTTCATAACTAGTAGTTTGTGATAAAATTATTACTAATATTATGATATAGGAAACTAACATTTTTTAATTATTTTTTTTTCGTTTATTTTAGGATCGTTCAAGATCACCTGCAAGAGAACCTCGTGGAAATGATGAACATCGTGAAAGATCACGTTCTCCACCACCACATCATGATGATGGCAATAGAAGATATCAATCATCTTACAAAGGCACATCAAGACGTGATACCTATTCAAGAGATCCACGCCCAAATTTTGCACAAAGAGCAGTAGAGTATGATATCAAAGCAAATAGAAAATACGAAAATTCAATTTTTATTGGAAATTTACCTTATAATGTTCAGTGGTATCAAATAAAGGACCATTTTGCTTCTGCTGGTCCGGTTGTTAGAGCAGATGTTGTTACTAGCCATGGTAAATCAAGAGGTATGGGTACTGTTGAATTTCAAAATCGTGAGGTTGCGCAAAAGGCAATTAGTTTATTTGATAGAACTGATTTTCAAGGTCGTGAAATTTTTGTTAGAGAGGATTTACCACCCCCAGAAAAAAAAGATGTAAGGGATGATAGATATTCAAGAGACGAAAGATATTCAAGAGACGATAGATATTCAAGAGATGATAGATACTCTAGAGACGATAGATATTCTAGAGATGATAGATATCCTAGAGATAGATACTCAAGAGATGATAGATATTCTAGAGATAGATATTCTAGAGACCAATATCCAAGAGATACTTATGATGGTGGTTATGATAGATACAGTGGTTATGGTAGGCCAACTGATAGATATCAAAGAGACAGTTATGTTCCACAAAAAAGAGAACCATTTAGAAGAGAACAAACCAAAGGCTATGAAGTTTTTGTTGGTAATATTCCATTCACAGTTAAGTGGCAAGACTTGAAGGATTTATTTAGACCATGTGGTGAAATTGAAAGAGCTGATGTTCTTGAAAACTCATTTGGTAGGTCAAGAGGTATGGGTACTGTGCATTTCTATAAATTAGAAGATGCGGAAAATGCGATTAATAAATTTAACGGCTTTGAATGGTTTGGTAGAAGGATTGAAGTCAGAAAAAGTAAATTCCCAAGAGATGATCAAGCTTCTTTTGGTGTTGGATCATCAGTTGAAGCTCCAAAAATTAGAACTGATGGTTTGTCAAAAAATACAGAGTTTACATTAGGTGTTACTAGTGATGGACCAGAATCTACCATTCTTTTCATTTCAAATTTACCATGGGAAACTGCAGAATCTGATCTTTTTGAATTATTTGGTTCAGTTTCAACCGTCACAAAAGCAGAATTACAGTATGGACGTGGTGGTAGATCAGCTGGTAATGCAATTGTTCAATTTTCTGATATTAGTGGAGCACGCTCGGTTATAGAACAATTAAATGATTATGAATACGGTAATAGGCATTTAAGAATTAGTTTTGCAAAGTATCCATCTGCTGAACAATTAGAAGCACTTCATGAAGAAATCAGAAAAAACTCCGAAGTTGCAGCAAATGTTAATTCTGGCATTCCAACTGGACCAGCTTCACATCAAGAACAAGTTGGTCAACAAATTCATGATATTTCAACTCAAGAACAACCAGTTGAAGAACAACCGGGTGAAATTGTTGATGATAATGATGAAATGATCGAAGAATGATTTTTTAATATTCCTGAGGAATTCTCCTTTGTTTGTAGTTTTACTATGGATCCCATCTTATACTGTAATGTACAATTATTATAAAACTTGAAAAAATTATATAGTTCAATGCTAATCTCTAAAAGGAAATTTATCGTTTAAAAGAAATAAAATTATAATTTATATATATCGATTGAAGGATCATTAAAAAAGGGTACGGACTGAATGAAAATAATTAGATTATAGTGAATTGATGATCATTATATAATGCTTGATTTGAATTGGAAGATTAAAGTATTTTCACAATATGTAGTTGAATATGAGTGCACTAATAACAGTAACGACGCCATCTTTTCGATTTGTTAAATAATTAAGCTGTACGACTATTCGATAAACTTTTCAATACATTTAACTTGCTGTAACCTTTCTTTTTCCGCGTAGTACTACTACCTGGTGATTCGATATGACTAAAAATAAATTTTAAAAACCTGTCACCATATTCATTTGGAGGAACTGCGCTTATTGTTTCTCTTTTATACTTCAAACTACGGAAAAAAGTTTCCAATTTCTTGAAGGTGTTGTAATTTGTCAGACAATCAATAATTCCAATATAATAAACCACATCCATTTCTTCGTTGTTGATATCAATTGCACGAATGCCTCCATCCATGTCAATGATTGTATTCTTATGAGCACCTGGTACATCTTTATGAATTATAGCTGAAAGGCGCTTATTCTCTTCATAAATGTTTTCATCGTCTGTTTTATTTAAATAACGTATACCTAGAAGTAATGAATAATCCATAATATTTAGTTCTTTTAGAAGATTAATATCTTTCGTTAATTGGATTTCTACTTCTTTTCTTTTGATTTTGGATAAATGTATTTTTGCGTTTTCTTCAATAAAGTTCAAATCTTTCATGCAGGAGCCTGATAACCTTTTCTTTTCTGATGTCTTCCTGCCATGTGTTGAACCTTTCAAATCATAGCAGTTATTTACACTCACGGTTAAAGGTAATAGATTATTCATAACTAAAACGTGGACTTTGACGGTCCCAGTTCTTGTTATCATTTTTAATCTATGCAATCCATAAAATTGACATAGCAATGTATTTGGATTTTTTTTAACATAGTTATAATAATCTTTTAAAATTTTTCTTAAATGGCGATGCTCAGAACGATGAATTGTTTTAATGATGAATTTTCTATCATTGGAATAATAAAATGATGATCCACTTTTTCCTGATGAACCAACAGCTCTAACACCAATTTCATCATTCAAGGACATTAAATAATCAGCTTGATTAACATTAAACATTTCACGAAGACCTCTAAAAACATCTGGAGCATAGTCTTTGAATTTAAACTCATACTTTGTTGGTGGTGCTTGCGTATTACCTTCTCTATTAAAAATTAACTTTGTAACTTGGTTAAAACTATCATCAGTAATGTTAATAGGAATTTTCGAACATCGAGAAACTGCAAATCTTATACCTGTCACTAAATCATAAACAATTGCGTAATTCTCGTGGTTCTCAGATATACTTTGACCTGGAATGTTGTATAAATCATCCGCTTTCATTTTAGATTTAATACGTGGATTATTGATAAACGATGAAGTCTTAGAAACACGGTGACGTTTTGGATAATCTGTATCTGCAGGTTTATGAGTTAATGAAATATTCTTTAAATGGGGATGATGTTGCTGATACTTATCGCTTCCTGATGTAATTGCCAATTCTGTTCTTTGATAATTATCAGGAATTTTAATAGTATTAATATTATGGAATTTTCTATGATCTGGGTTTACTTTCGTGCCATTAGAAAATGATTTATGTCTTGAGGATGCAAAGGTGCTATTTTTCTTTAAATCTGCCACTGAAGATTTTGGGTATGTATTAATTCTTCTTTCAGATGAACTTGTTCTAGCCACTGTAGTTGCTTGAAAAATCGGTTCGGAATGAGGAAGTGGTATTAGCTCCTCATTATTTGCTATAGGAGTAAGGGGGTCAACATTTGAAATAGTATCATCATCATTTTTAATCAGTGGTGTTGGTTCTGCCAGTATACGGTACGAGTGAACTGAATTTGCTCGTCTTTTGAACATAGTTCTTTGCTCATATCCTGTGGTGTCATCAGATGAACTAGTATGGGTTGATCTGTCCTCGTGCATTTGAACTAAAGAATCATCAAAACATATACTTACCTTAAAATTGTTCTCATCCTGTACTAAATCTTTATGAATAATTTTGTCACTATTTCCTATATTTGCTAAAAAATTTTCCTTTCCATCATTTGAACATTTATTGGTCTCCGGATTACCTGAAAGAAGCAACGAGTTTGAACTTTGCATAGTAGTCGTACTTTCCTGCCCATTGGTCATTTTGTTGTTCTCTATACTTGTTACTGCAGTATCCAGTCCATCCAGTGTAGATAAACCTTCAGATGACGATTTAGAAACTGCCAAAAGGGACTTCTGACGTGAGTGTGTAGTTTTTGATTCTGGGACAGCTAATATCGTGTCCAGATTAGTTATAGACTTTCCTGTCTTTATCATGAATTTACTGATTTGCAATTATATATTAGGAAAGTATAATAAACCAACAAATTTTATCAATGTTAGTTTTATTTAATAAAATTTGTTTTGTTAAAGTTGGCAGCTTTAGATAATGTTTAAATTTCACAGTTTAATGGTGCGCTTGATTGGTGCTTTATTTATGAAATGACCCTTTAGCTATTGTGCCCTGTTGCCTTGCTTTGTTTGCCCTAACTAGTGATCTGCATCTCTAATTCTGGATGCCCTTTTGAGAATCAATGTAAATAAAATCTGAAGTGCCGAATACCGACGGTGTACGGATGCCAAAGTTTTTTTAGGCATGTTTTTTGCACATTTTATGAGGAGTCAAGGGGTATGGAGAGATCAATTTTTCAGCTTTTTTGGAGAATTTTAGGTGATCGCTTGCTGCTTTTCTGGATGCAAGCCAGTTAAAAAATAATGAGGTACTTTTCTGTTTGGAGAGGGATCAGAGGTCGTTATTTGGCCAGAACTTCATTTATCCATTATCATAAACGCGTTATTTCAACGACAAAATTAGTTGTCAATGCTATTCCTGATAAAAACCAATCAGAAATGATTATTACAGCCAATGATCTTTCGAACATTAAACTTGTTAGTCCTAAGTTAAATGTTGATATTGGTGTTAGTACAAGCGATAATTTTCAATCAACTAAAAAAAAACCTAGAAAAACTAGAATAGTAAAGAAATCAACGAACTTACAAAGTATTGACGAAAGAATTAATGTTGATTTAAATCCAGTGGTAACCAACTTATCATTGACTGAAGATTTGATTGATCGTGGCTCAATCACTGATAAAAATGCATACACTGAATTTTATCAGAATATAATTGATACGTACAAAATATACTCCAATAGACCTGATGGAAAATATATTGTTTTATTTCATGTTGGTTCATTCTATGAGCTATATTTTGAACAAGCAGAACAATTTTCAAGTTTGCTAGGACTAACATTGACAAAAAAGGCATTAAAATCTGGACCTATTTCGTTTTCTGGATTTCCTGATAGAATGCTAGATAAATATTTGGATATAATTTATAAGAATGGTTTAAAAGCAGTTATTTGTAATCAGGTTTTGGATACAGTCACAAATACATTAAGCCGTCCAATTGATCGAATTATGACCCCTGGTATATTAGTTGATGATGCTTGCCGTGATTTTCATCGAAATAATTATTTAATGGCAATTTCTTTCCCAAAAAATTTCAACTCAAATGTTGGATCTAAAAATATTGGGGTTACATGGTGTGATGTCAATCTAGGTCTATCTTACATTCTGGAAATTGAATTTAGCCAATTATTATCAACTGTTACAAGAATTAATCCATCTGAAATTCTAATATCTGATGAAATTGATTTAACTAAGCTTTTAAATGGTTCAATCTTACCTGAATTAATTGACTTAAAATCTTATTACATTACACATTTTCATCTACCAACTACAAAGAAACCGTTAGATGATTTTATTTGGCGCTTTGCGGATAATAAGAATTTAGTATCTACAACTTTAGATAATTTGTCTCAAAAGGAAAAAAAAGCAATCTCCTTGCTTTTACATTATTTAGAAATCTGCTTACCAAATTACAAAACAAGTTTTCAGTTGCCAATTAGATCAATTCCGAACACACTCATGCAAATAGATTCACGTGTTGCACAAGATTTAGAATTGTTGGAAACTCTTCAATCTCGAAAAAGAGTTGGTGCGTTATCACATTTAATTGATAAAACAATAACAAATCCTGGTGCTAGACTCCTTAATACATGGCTACTTGCACCATCAACTGATTTAAATGAAATAAGAAGCAGGCAAGGGTTATTGAGTATATTTTTGAAGGATTCTTATTTTCTAGATCTTGTATCTCAGCATTTGAAGAGAACTGCCGATGTTAATAGAATCATAAGAAGGATTGATAATCAGAAAGCAGAGAGGTTTGAATACTTGGAATTATCAATGACTATTGGAATTCTTGATGAAATTTATGCTTTATCGAAAAGAACGCAACACAAACAAGCAATGAAATTGATAGATCCTCTATTTCAACAATTTAATGAATCTATAAAGTTGCACTCCCTAGCAAAACAAATTAAGAAAACAATCGATCCAAAAGTTTCATATATGAAATCGAATAACAATAAACTAGATGGTGATTTTATTAGAGAGTTTTGGGAAATTAAAGATACTGCAACTGATTCATTAAAACGAATGAGGTCTGAATATAATGTCTTAGTCAATGAGAGTGATAATTTGAAAGCAGACCTACAAGCCAAATTTCGAAATGAGGGCTATAATGGTTCTGTAAGGCTTATTAAAGATTTGAAATCTTATGCCTATGTCGTTGAACTAAAATCTACGAGTAAAGTCATTCCCGTAATGATTCAAAATTTAAAATTGAAGGTTAAAGAAAAATCAAAATCAATAACAAAATTGAGTAGCAATAAATGGACCGAAATTGGTGAAAATCTAGTTAAATTAGAGTATGATATTTTGATTGAAGAGGATAAAATTATGAAAGATTTAAATTCTAAAATAATGGATATGTATAAAGAGCTGAGAAAATTATCACCAATAATTGAAGTTTTAGACGCTATGCAATCGTTCGCCAATCTTGCTATGCAATACAATCTCGTTAAGCCAACAATAGATGAATCTACTATTTTTCAGGTTAATGGTGGAAGACATATAGTTGTTGAAGAAGGATTAAAAAATAGGATTGATTTAATTAATTTTACAGTAAACGATTGTGAGCTTAAATCATCCGAAGCATGGGTAATAACAGGTCCGAATATGGGTGGTAAGTCTACTTTTTTACGACAGAATGCATTAATTGCTATTCTTGCTCAGATCGGATCGTATGTTCCAGCTAATGAAGCTCATATTGGTGTGGTCGATAAAATATTTACTAGAGTTGGATCATCTGATAATATTTTTAAACATCAATCAACATTTATGGTTGAAATGAATGAAACTGCTATTATTTTAAGAGAAGCAACGGAAAGATCTTTGGTTATCGTTGATGAATTGGGTAGAGGAACTTCAACTTATGAAGGAGTCTCAATTGCATATGCAACGTTATTTAGATTGCTTACGTTCAACAAATGTAAGGTGTTATTTGCTACCCATTTTGGAACTGAACTAAAAGAGTTAATTGAATCAAATGAGATAATTAGTGGCATGATTTCATTCTACAAAACCAGTTTGAAGAAGAATTTAAATAACAATTTGAAATCAATTGATCAGCGAATTGTTTTTGATCATAGGTTAACAAAAGGAATTAGTTTTCATTCACATGCTTTGCAAATTGCGGAACTTGCAGGCTTTCCATGTGACGTTTTAAAATTAGCTGAAGAAAATTTTGAAAAATTTAATTCAAAACATAAGTAATTTGTATATTTAATTCAATAAACCATACATAGCCTTGAAAATTAAAATAGAAAACATTTAAAAAATAAACATTCCTAAACAAAGTATGAAATGGACGAGACCGGAGTCGAACCGATGACCTTTCGCTTGCAAGGCGAACGCGCTACCAACTACGCCACACGCCCTAATATAATTAATTTTGTTGCACAGTAGTTTTTCACCAATACTATGAAATGGCCACATAAACGGTTTATGTTTTCTTTTATTGGCAATCATAATTTAATATTCAAAAATCAAATTCAATTGCACCCAATAAAGAAACTGTTTTTTCTGTTGAAATAAGAATATATGTTGAAAGGAAAACTGGTCATTCTGGTATATCCTATCTCTTATCTCTTATCTCTTATCTTATATCTCCTATCTCGTATCTGTTACCTTATCTGTTACCTTATCTGTTACATTATCTGTAACCTCATCTATTATCGTATCTGTTAGCTTATTTGTTATTAGTTATTCATTTATTTATTTATCAAACTTTATGTAAAGAGCCTTTAGTCTCTGTTTATTGTGTAATTTATTTAGTCCTTTATAGTATATTTTAATTTCCTACTAATCATATAATCAAGCACCCTATCCTAAGAGTCAATGCATTACGACAACTTATTGTTTAAACTACAATGCCGTACCATTTGAGGCATTTTATTTATATTCTGATTATAATCGTTATTCTTGTATATGAAGAGTATTTCTCCCTCTTTAGTTTACTTATTATTCGTTTATTAATTTGTAGTATTTACTTTTTTTAATTGTTTGTTTATAACGATAACTTAAAGTGTAGCAAAATATAGCTATGAGTAGCTGTCTCTCATAAAAGTCCGCAATTAGTTAGTTTTTGATTGCGTCTTATTAAGGGGAAATATCAGAGGTTTAATATTCATTTTTATTTCAATAGCTGGCCGAATCTCTTAACTGTGGGGTTTGAATTATAACGAGATGCAAATTAAATATAAAGAATGCCTGATATTACTTTCAAGCTTCTTTTTTTGGTTCCTCTTATTTTCAAGCATGTATAAAACTTCTTTCATCAAGTAATTATTTAAATTTTCTGTTTTGTAAAGGATATATACAAGGAAATAAATATGCTTATTATAAAACTATCATTCAAAAGTAAAAACTACAAAACATTATACAACTGGTCACTCACTTTATTTCAAATTAAGCTTACTTTATAAAATACTATTTGAAGTGATCAGATTTCTGGATCATACCCATCGTCATCCTGATCTTTATCTGTCTCAGTATTTGTAAAGTGATCTGGTCCACTCTTTGTGTCTGGTTGAGAAGGATCATATTCATCAGATTGTTGTAGCGCCATAGCCGAATTATCTGCACTTCTAGAAATTGCTGCTGCTAGCTGTGCAACCAAATGTGCAGTAGTTGAAGTATTGCTATTTGATGATTGTTGTGACACTTGTTGTGAACTCTGTTGATTAAGTTGGCTATTTAATGAATTTTGGTTGAACCGTAAATTACTCTGATTGTTATATGGCTGATTATACTGTTGGTTATAGTTGCTATTGAAGTGCTGAATATTATTATACTGTTCGTTACTGCTATATTGTTCATATTGACCAGTATATTGTGGATTGTGTTGCTGCTTATACATAGACTGGTCAAAATGGTAGTTACTTGGTTGATCATAGAGCGATTGATTAAAGTGAAGTTGATTATATTGAGACTGATCATATTGAGACTGATTATATTGAGACTGATTATACTGAGATTGATTATTATATTGATATTGATCATTGTATTGAGATTGTTGCTGAGTCATCGCCGATGCTTGTTGCAACATATTCATGAATTGTTGCATCATTACTATTGGATTACTACCATTTTGTTGATGTATTTGTTCTGAATTATGCGATGATGTTGGCAGACGTGATAGTGTAGATTCTGTATTTCTCTTAGATGGTAATGATGTTAAACGTGCCTTGACAGATATAGGTACGGATACCTGTTGTTTTTGCTTTGATAAGTCTCGTTTAATCCTTTTGCTCTCAGCTAATATCTCAGCTTTCTCACCTTCTTCCTCATCCTCTTTATCCCCTCCTTTATCATTATTATCATAATCGTAAGCTTGTTTCTTCTTCCTTTTCTTATTCTTTTTTGCAGCTGCTTCCTTTTCATCATCAGAAAATTCTTGCTCCTCTTCTGGTAACTCTTCATCATTACAATTGCTTGCATCAGTTCCTTTCATTTTCTTTATAAACTGAGTTGAAAGAAATTCAGCACTTGGGACCACATAATAAACTTTTTCTCCTTTTCTATTTTTGAACATTTCAGCTTCTTCTTGAGAATTAAACTTTACATTATAAACTGGAGTTTGAAGTCTACCAAAAACTTCATACATCAATCCCAGAGGGACACGATCTTCAAAGCAAAACACAGTGCCTTCTTTTAAAACTCTTTCTTCAGCACTGTTATTTCCTTTAACTATAACATTTTTTTCTACAACACCACTCATACTTCCAATAAATTGAATTTTAGTATCTTCATTAATTGTGTAATCATCAGGAAGTGACGGGACTCTAAAATCTAACACCTCATTTTTAGATGTGATTGGTTCATCATTATCATTTTCATTGATTTCGTCGTCATCATCAGCATTAACAGAAGTCTTATTTAATTTATTGCGATTTTCGATTTCATCTTCTGATGAATCATCACTAGAAGAGGAACTAGAATTGGAATCGGAATCGAGATCATTATCGTCAGAATCATTATTTGAATTCAAGTTTCTAGATTCAGCTCCAGATTCTTCATCAGAGGAAAATTTAACAACTTTATCAACATTAAAAATTTCGTCGTTAATAATGTTACAGGCATGCTTTCCAGCAACAGTTTCTGCATTTTTTTCAGATTTTTCAGATGCCACTATACCATTTTTATCATTTCGAGCAGTATATTCCTTGGAAGCAGGTTTTTGATGGTGATTTTCTGTGTCCAACATAAGCAATTGTATTAAGTCCGTTTCAAATGGTTCTCTTAGAGTATTTGCTCTTGTATTTATGTCTGACAGATACAAAAAAAACTTACTGATTTCAAAGATAGAGGAAGAAAAAATAGATTTTTTTTTTCAAAGCGCATTCATGATATTCGAAATGTTCATCTTTCTGTTTCACCTTTTTTTTCATTTCAACTACTCAGTAACTATTTTTGAACAACTTTTTTTAGGTTCTTACTGGCATAGAAAAATAAGAACATCTGAACTGAACCTGTGATGTCTCAATTGAATTCAGTTGATGTACCCAAGTCACTCATTCATCTTATTTTTGTTAGTTCTACTTCTGACAATAGTATATATTTAAATGGTGAAACGAAATCCAGTTCAAGCACCACAGTTGAGAAAATAGAACTAACAAACTCGAAATCTGGAGATGTTAAATCTTCATTGACAATTCCATTTATTTTTGATAGAATTATTTTACGATTGAGAGCTTCGATGAAGCTAGAAGCTTTAAAATGCATCTTGACCTCTTCTGAAGCTTCTTCAACATTTCTGATAAATGCATCTGAAATGAAATTACCATTGAATAATAATTACACAGGTACAATTAAGGTTGAAATTTTCGATAATAACAGCCGAATATTCGAGTGTAAGTTTTATAGAGTGCCATTTTCAATTTATCAACCGTTATCAGAAACTAATTATACAGCCATTCCTTCCAGTACCAGGAACCCACCAAACAAAACATCTTACAGCAACGACTCCAGTTTAATTTTTTCAGAAAATCCTTTTCCGATACCAATGACTGATGGCCCATTATTTCGTGAAACAGTAAACTATTATGAACAACTTGCTCCTATAATACTTAAAAAGTTGCAAAATCCAATGGAGAAAATAAATAGTTTAGATCAAAAATCACAGATGTTTGAAACTTTAAAAGATTTTAGAAAAGGATTTTTAGTTTCAGCATCAAAGCATGATTTAGTGTATTCAAAAATTGATTCTATTGAAACAAAATCTATGGAAAATAATCTTACATACTTGTTTCTAAAAGCGTTACGTCAATCAAATGGCGGAACGAAAATTGATTATTCTGCCTTCAAATCGTTACAAAATTTTGGTTCTGCCAAGCGGAGTTTTGAAGAAGAAAGTAAAAAGTTTTATGATTGGCTAGCAAAATTAATGAGTTCAGGTAAAACAAAAGATGAAAAACTATTAAATAAGATGAAGAATTTTGAGATTTCGCAAATAGAATACTTTAACTACTTATACGACTCTGTTACACCAATGATTTTAGCATTAGTATCAACTGCTTCAAAGTTTATTAAAGAATATTGGAAAAAAAAGTCACTAAGAGAAAATGCAATTAAAAAAATAAAAAATTGTAGCTCCATGGAAGAATATACTAAACTAATGCAAAACTATTCCAAAATTAAAAGTGCCGAATCTGCGTTGCTTTTAATTGATCCGAACTCTTCTTATAGTATAAATGCTAACAAATGGCCATTGAAAACTGGTCTTTTATTTGTCTATGGTGGTCAAGGTAAATCTGGATGGCATAAACAATGGCTTGTTTTATTAAATGGTAAGTTATATGAGTATATGGATTGGCGAAGAGGTGCCGAATTAAGAAATTCTCCTCTTGATATGTCATTATGTAATATCAAATTGCTTGGTTTTAATGATCATAAGAGTAATGTTGATATTGGTTTACGAAAGAATTGTTTTCGTGTTATTAATGCACAAGGTGTTGAACATGTTTTTCAGGCTTTTACTTCAGGGGATGCGAAGGAATGGGTTAGGGTCCTAATTGATGCAGGACAACAGATGACCTTTAATAAGCCGATGAAACAAAAATCTAAAGTGAACATTAATTCAGTTAGCTCAAAAAATAATGAAAACTTTAAAATAATACATAATAAAGTTTCTGGGGAAAGCATTTTAAAAGTTGATAAACCCAGAGTTCGCCGTGTGTCATCAGTTTCACTATCATTACTTAATGTTGTCCAAAGAATTGATCCATCCAATTGTGTTTGTGCAGATTGTGGTTCTGCCGATCAAGTTGAATGGATTTCACTTAATCTTTTAATTGTTTTTTGTATCAAGTGCTCTTCAGCTCATAGAGCTTTAGGTACATCTATTTCCAAAGTTAGAAGTTTAATGCTTGATAGTTTTGCAGGTGAACACCGTGTTTTAGTTTGTCATATCAATAATGCATTAGTAAATTCAATTTACGAATCTAGATTATTGCGAGATCAGAAACCAATTCCGCAATCAAGTCACGAAAGCAGGTTAGAATTTATTACAAATAAATATATGAAGAAACAGTTTATAAGTGATAAAACTAAAGTAAATGCATCAACTACTTTACTCGAGGGAGTAAAACATGATGATATTCAAAAAGTTTTAGAAGGTATTGCTGGCGGTGGAAATGTCAACAAGAAATTTTATTATACCCCAAATTCAACAGATTCTTCATCTGCAAGTATTGTATCAAAACAAAGTGAATCTAATAAACGTAGTGAGATTACGTTCTTAGAATATTCTCTGCTACACCCGAGTGTCTTAGATGGTCGTGAAGTTTTTGATATTGCAGAATTACTTGCTTTAAATGGTTGTGATGTTGGAACTCAAGTTCGAGCCGATTCATTACTTGATGAAAATGCCAAGAAATGGTGGCAAACACGAATTGATAAAATCAATGGTACAAATATCCAAACTCCAGAACCTAATCCAAACCAAACAAAACAAAGTGACTTAAATAACAGCGCAAGAATCAGTATTTCAGGCGGCAAGCCATTATTTTCACCTACAGCAAATCATAGAAAATTAAGTCCCAGCTCCAAATCCAAACTAAAAGGGCCAAAGGAAGGATTTAGTTTGTTTAAGAAAAAAATGAAGAACTTGGAATGATCCAACATATCATTTTTTTTTCAATTATATCAATATTCATTTTTAATTGTATAATTTTTAATGCTTAATGGTTTACATAACCTTTTTTTTTACTGCATCTCTGTATAACATTTAATTTTGTATAGTTTGTAATATAATAAATGAAAATGAGAAAATAAAAAAACGTTGAAAAACGGTAGATACTCACTTAAAGAGATAAAAAACAATCTTCAAATCTATAATTGTTTACTCTAAAGAATACTATCTTTTATCTGAGTTGTTGTAACATTTGAAATGAAGACTATATTAATAGGTGTAAGTGGTGCATCAAGTTCAGGGAAATCAACACTGACGTATTTGATGAAAGAAATTTTGCCAAATACAGAAATTATACATGAAGATGATTTTTTCAAGTTGGAAAAAGACGTTCCTTTTGATTCAACAAGAAATGATAGAGATTGGGATTGCGCCGATGCAATTGATATCACCTCAATGAATCAAACCCTAACGGTGTTGAAAAACCCAGAGGCTTATGACTTTAATCCTAACGCAAATGTGAAATTGAATAACAAAGGATACTATGATTATGCTATGATAAGCACAGAACCACCAAGAAATGATGCTAATTTTAAAAACGATAATTCAATAGTTAATTCACTGCGATTGAAAATGCAAGGGCTAATGAAGAACACGGAGGAATTTAGAATTTTTTTGTTAGATGGATTTTTATTATTACATGATGTAGAGCTAATGCAATTGTTTGATTTGTCATTATTCTTCAAAACTTCTTACAAAACCTTGAAAAGCCGAAGAGAGAAAAGACTTTACACAGTTGAAGGAAATGTTTGGATTGATCCTCCCGGATATTTTGATTTGTTTGTTTGGCCTGGATATTATAAATATCACAAAGATCTCTTTATCAATGGCGATGATGAGTCTTTTGTAAAATCAAGCGGAGGTGAATTACTTTCCAATTTTAAAGAAAAGTTTAAAGTTTTGGAATTTACAAATGATGATGATTCTGATGTTAACGAATTGATTTCAAAAGTTATTGATTCAGTTAGACTTAATATTTTTTAAGTTAGAGTACAGCACTATCACTTCAAGTTGGTATTTTTTAAGTTTATACTGTATTAATTTTATGTTTTTACATTTTTATACACACTATTAAAAAGATCATTTTTTTGATTTTTTACCTCTACCCGACTTACTCTTTTCTTTAGTTAGTGATTTCATTTCAGTTTTATAAATAGCATCTGCAGTTTCATCAGTCTTTCTTTTAGTACCTTTCTTTAAACTAACAGTACCATTAATTTTAATTGCACGATCCATTGCCTTTTTATCCGATTGCCAATCTGCAACGTCAGTAATCTTATATTTATCTAAATTTAAGTTATTAATTAGTTCCTTTTGTCTTTCCTTACGTTCTTTAATTTCTTCGAGAGCTTCAGCACCTGCCGCTTTAAGGTCAGCCTCTAGTTCTCTTTCCATTTCCTCAACATCATTAATAGTTTCAAGTTCCTCGCCATTCATTTCTTTTAATTCATTATCGACTAATTCTGGCATTTCTTCAGAAATTGATTCTTGAACTAAAGAACGAAAAAATTGTGAAACTTTACGAATAATTTTAGAAAACATGGCAAGGGATTGATTTGTTTCGATGTTCAATTCTTTTGAAATACTATCTAATTCTTTGTGTTGTAGACCAATCGCTAACAAAATTGCACTTTGAACGTGTGAAAGGCCAACTTCTTCTCTAATTATATCATTAAAATATTGCGCTGAAATAAATGGTAACAAATCAAGAATAACATGATAATCAATTAAGTTATTTGCATAAGATTCCAAACGTTTTAAATCAAAAGGAGTTAATACTTTGTCTAAATCTGCTTTATTAAAAGCATAATTTGATACACCTTCAACTCTTGAAGATTCTAAAACACTCAATGCTTGGACTGATGAAAAATTCGAAAAACTGTAACTTAATAAATTAATGAATCTTTTATGGAAATCTCTTGTAAACGACTTTAACCATTGGTCATCACGATTTTCTAAAGTCTTTAACATAACACAAGTATGTTCTCCAGTTAAGTCATTTGTTGTTTGTCTTAAATAAACTGGTGTATATCCACCATGACGCCAAAATTTGTGTAAATTTTGAGTTAAACCGTAAGAAACACCTAAATAATGTAAATAATACGGATTTTTGTGGGCCAGATTGACAAATAATGGTGGTAATCTGTCTTCTTTACGTGGTTTAATTTCATCTCTTAGAGAAACACTTGAATCATCTAATTCTTTATCGGTCAAACGATTAATTGAAAATTTATCATCTGTCGAATTATTTGAATTTTCTTCTAATGAAGCAAACTTACCTTCAAAATAATCAGTTAATAATTCAAGAGCTCTTGAACCATAACCCATTTTTGTGTAATCTGGATGAGTTGCAATACGAACAATTCTTGCACCTGAAAGACTAGCAAAATCATCATCTTGAAATTGTTGAGATATTAACCATGGAATCAAATCACCACCAGCTCGAACACCTCTACTTAAACTGCTACGAATACTGTCTTTAGAAATTTCACCTTCTAAAGCAATTTGAATAACACATAAAGGTGTTGGAATTGATGCATCTTTACCAACATCAGGACCGAAAAGTGCATATAATTGATGAGCCGGAGCATCTGACATCAATTGTAAATCATTTGGAGAGTTTTTGTAATGTGATGAGACAAAAAGAGCCATCATACGTTGTAAGAAAGCTTCAGAAACTGGATCATATGAAAAAAGTGTGTCACGATTAATATAAAATAATGAACACTCTGATGGATGTGGACATCCACGAGTTGCATATTTGATATGTTTTGGAAGTTTTGCATCAAGACAAAGCAATTTATTCAACCATGATTCAACAGGGTCACCTGGTGCATATCTAATTGGTTCATGTAAAGCAACTTCAACTAAAGACCTTGAAGAAATATGAATTGAATCAATATCTTTATTCGAATTTGATGATTCATTACGTGATACAATTTCTGTTTGAGTATTATCTTTGATTATATTTTTAGATTGATCTCTTAATTGTTGAATTAATTTTAAGGAAAGTGAACGGCCTGTACCTTCATAACCGTTGATTGTCGATGCCATAAAGACTAAATATGGTCCTAATAATTTTTTAACTAAGGGTAAAGGAATTGCAGCTGCTTCATCAATAATTAAAAGTTCCGCCTGACCAAGAACTTGATTATCATTTGGTGATATATATTGAATTGTTTGTCTATGTCCTAAACGTTTAATATCGACTCTCACAATTGCTTTATTAAATGATGGATTGGTCGATTGAATAATATCATAATCTTGATGCTCAACATAACCCATTGCATCAAAACCTTTGAAAATAAATTCGAATAAAGTTTTTAAATTTTCTGGGGATGGGGAAGTAACAAAAATGTTTGAATAATCTTGAGCAACAGCAGCAGCAATTGCAATACCCAATGAAGCAGATTTACCCCTACCTCTACCTGCAGTTAAAGCGACAGTTGAATTAAGAGTTTTTTCAGCAATTGAATCAATAAAACGTAAGATTGCTTCAGCTTGATTAATTGTTTTGGCTAAAGAAACTAATGAACCAGCAGGTTGAGTATCAGCCAAGCTTTCCTTTAGATCTTTTAATTCTTGTTCTTTTGGAGTAATTTCATCATCATCCTTTGGAGGTAACCTTTTGACATGTCTTGCACCAGAAATAGGTAAAACATTTAACTGATCATCGACAACTAGACAAGTTGAACAATCAGATAATGACAATAAGAAACGTTCATTGAATCTTGAAACAACATCATTATGAGCTTCTGTTCTGTATCTAGAATGAACATCCATCGTCATTGTGTATAATTGTTTAAGGGATTTCATTGATTTAAGTAACATAACAACTACACCACCTCCTTCAACAGTTTCAATTGTACGAGCCATTAAATTAGGAGTCAAACCTTCAAAATCTTGCAAAACAAGCATACCATAAGTATTACCTAAAATTTTTTCAGTTTCTTTATAATAGACATATCTAATTTGGTTATTTGAAAGAAAGGCTTCAAATGGATCTAAATCATTGGCTTCTCTTGTACCACGTTTAACATCTTTTTTGATTTTCTTTTCTCTATTTAATCTATTTGAAGTAAAACCCAAAAGTTTTTTCTTATAAGCCCATAAAATTGATTTATTCATTTTTAAATTGGCATTCATCATTAAATAGTGAAGGTTTGGAATTTGGTTTCTCGATTTATCACCGACCATTATAAAAAACGATCTTTGACGTGTGTCGACACCATTACGAATAAGGGAGGGAACACGAGAATCAAGAACCTTCTTTTTGTTGGTGTTGTTGATGTTGGAAGTCATTTTGATTGATCTTGAAAACTATTTTTAATGTAGAAATATGAAAAAAAATAAAATTTTTCAGAAATAGAAATAAGAAAATCTAAGAGAACTAAAAAATAAGAAATATTTTTTTTCTCAGAAATAAAATAATTTTTAATTTTTAGAAAAGTCTATAGTCGCTTAAGGGTTGAAGGCTTAACAATAAATAGAATTTAGATCGATATAAACTCGAATCTGGCTAGATAAGCTGCTCTGACATGTGAATGTCAAAAACACCTAAAATAGGTGAGAAAAGGAGAAGGGGACAGAAACTATATAACAATAAATCATCTATTAACAACTAATCGGCAAGTAAAATAAGAATCAAAACAGAGTAACAGTTATATGAAGTATATATACCCCGTGATCATAGAATCAAAAGGATCAAAAATAGTTAAGTTTTAGTTTTGTAAAAAAGTGCATGAATATGATTGGGAATTTTCATTCTTTGACTTAATGAATTTGTTCTTCTTTCAGGCATAATCCCAAGATGAATGTTTTCGGCCTTTTAGCTTACTTGTTTTCTTCGGTTTTGAAATTATTACTTACGTAAATTTATCTTCTTCGAAAAAAAACATTACAAAAACAAACCATTTAATGTTTTTAAAAGCCGTGAACTCAAACCTACCTGATTGAGCCACTAACAATAATTAGTTTATTCAACTTGTTAGAACTTTTTTATTGAATGGAACTCTCGATAATTTCATCGTGAATTCCGTGATAGCTACTCTCACATTAAAGAGTACCATTCGATAATATCAATCTAAATTAAACAAAACATTAAAATTGCTTCTCTTGAAATTCCGGTTTCTTTCATTCGATAGGCTGTGAATTCATATTATTTGAGTTTCAGCAAGGAAATTAAAGTTTGTGATGATTATATTCTCAAGAAAATATATTCACCATTATATACTGAAATATTTAATTATCAATTTAAAACAGAATGAATTAGCACACCCAATAATCAGTTTAGAGTGTCTTTTGTCATTATTATTTGCTATTATATATACTTTTCAAGACCTTGTTTGATCAAAATTCATAATCCAAGGCACCATAAAAAAATTCAAAAATCACTAAACAGTCACCCTTTATATGCTTAGACTACAGACCAACAAAACAGTTAATTGTTTATCCAATAACACTTATCTTACTAAAGCGTAAAAAACGTGCATTCAATTTCAAGAAAATCCGGGTAATCATAAAGAAACTGTCTTAAAATGAAGCTCCTTCTGCGAAGTTTTTAGGTTTTGACTGATAACTGACTATTAAATAGATTGTTTTTGATTTTACAGCTTTTCCTCTTTAACGCCTACGGACTCCCGTCAACAGGTGGTCAATATTTATTTTATACATTTCTAGACTTTCCAAAATATAAATTGCATCATAAGACAGCGTTAATTGTCTTGTCTAAAAATGTCATATAAGAAAGATCTCAAAAGTGACTTTTCTAATATTTCTGCCTTTGTTCCAACTGATGGTATTGCCAATAAAAGGATGAATTCTTCAAACAGTAGTTCTAGTTCCATTTTATCTACTTCTAGTTCTAACAGCAATTTACGTTTTTCAAATAGTAAAAAATCAGGGTCAAGAAATAGATCGTCACACTCACACTCACATTCAAAACGAAATGTTCAATCATTTAATAATACTAACAGTAGGGGCCAACTCATTGACGATTCTTCAGATATTTTATCAATAATTAAATCTTCTAAAAGGGGAGCTGATATAAGTCATTTATTAACCTATAATTATGCAAAAGATGATGATGATGATTTTCATAGTAAAACCGATATTAAAAATAGACCACGTAATAAATATATCAAAAAAAAATCTGTAAGTAGTGAAATTCATTTATCAGGTTTGAGTTATATTAACGCAAATTATAAATTTATATTAAATCATAAAGGTGACTATAAACCCCAATTACTAGATCCTAACCTACCATTGAATGCTAAGGATATAGTTAGAGTCATTGTTAAACAACATGATTATCATTGTCCAATTTGTTTAGGAGACGAGTTTGTTGCACCGAGAATGACTAGATGTGGTCACATATTTTGTTATTCATGTCTTTTAAATATGTTTGATAATACAAGAGAAGATGAAACCAAAACAACCTTAGGTAACAGACACAATCCATCAATTTCATGTCCTTTATGTTCTGAAGTTATAAAAGAGAATTTTGTTCAGTTACCAGTTCTAGTTGAACAAGTCAAGGAAAAAGAATCAAAGTTAAATTCAAATCATTTTACAAGTTTATCATTAATGTATAGAGCCAATTCAAAAATCTACTCACAAAAAGTTTCAAATTTTTATTTATCAAAAGGCTTAAAAGCAAATATTCCTTGGATCAGTCATGCTTGTACTCCACTAAATTATAAACAATACTCACCGTATATTTTAAACTCAAGATTAATGATTTGTGATTCAGATTTCATAATTTCTTGCTATCGAAAGGAGATTGATGATTTAATGACGCAAAAATTATTAGATTGTGAATATTATGGAGATTCAGGTAAGTTTTTTGATTTAGCAATTGAAAAAATTAACTTAAGAATTAATCAAATTGAAGATGAAGTTAATTGTCCCACCAAAGTAATTAACGGGCCGGCAAAATTAAATGAAAATTCGTTAGAAACTCAGTTAGCACAAATTTCATTATCTCAAGAAATATCATTACCAAATTTTAATGATGGGTTTTATTACTATCAATCTGATGTTAATTCACGAATCCATTATTTTTTGTCCCCATTAGATGTTCATGCAGTAAATGAATTGTTTGATATTACTGATAGCGATGAAGGAAATCCTGCATATAAGTTACCATTAACATTAAGAGTTTTTATTGAAAATGTTAATTTTAATGAAAGTAAAGTTACACCCGAATTAGTAAAAAAATATCCATTTTTGGGCAATTTGCCGTATGGAGCAGAACTTGGATTTTTAGAAGTAAATTGGAAAAAATTTGATAGTTCGTTCATGACAACTAATGAAGATATTATATCAGCTAATAATAAAAGTAAGTATCCCGGACAGTTATCAGAAAAAATTAAGAAACGTTTACAAAATAGAAGTAGAGATATTAGCAATAAGAGAATGCATGAAGAAAATGCAAGAATTCGTGGTGATTTAAAAAGAGAGAAGGAAACTTTAGAAGCGTTTACAAATGATAGATTAAATGATCAAAGTGCTAGTGATGATGAAGAATTTTTTGGATCGTTAATGGATAATAAAAGATGGAATAGAAATCAATTTAATCATATTCAACAAATTGGCGATGTTCCAGTTTTAAAAGGGGTATCAAATAGTTTTAACGTGCTTGCAAATGTTGATAATGTAAGTGATGATAATAATGAAGCAGTAAATAATTTATCAAGTACTGGTGGCAGTATAAATTTAAATTTCAAACCAACAATGACGGTCAAAACCTCAGTGTGGGGTACAAGAGTTCCTGTTGTTTTAGATCTCGAAAAAGAAGAATTGAAAAGAAAAGAAGATAGACAATTTGATGAAATGATTCGTAAAGCAAAAGACGAAGCTCTAGAGTCAGACTCAAGTAAGGGAAAAAAGGGAAGAAAAGGTAGAAAGGGTAGAATGATAACGCTACCAATTTAATCAGTTAATATACTGATATCTAATTTATTTGTAGGTTTTTTTTATTAAGCTTACATGTATAGCATTTTTAAATTATGATGAAAGAAAGCATAATTATGGGAAACCCTATTCCCTGGAAAGAAATACTCACCTACTGAAATTATTAGAATTTCGTGGGAAGTTTAAAAAATTTTATGAGTAGTAAGATATATTTCAGGCTGTTGAACTCATAGATTATATTGTTACGAAACTATGCTGGGACGAACCTTTACAAATTTTAAAAGCTTTCGTTATAGTTTTAGAAATTTTTTTGTTGGACCATCTTTGATAAATATAAGGAGCTTTGCACATACGAAATCAACATTATCAACAACATACAAAAAATACAACAAACATCAAAAACTAAATAAATCTCATAAATCAACCGAATCAGACTTAAGCTATTCACAAGAAGCAGATTTATATATTTTAAAAGAGTTGAAAAAGGAAATTAATGATTTCAAAGAAAAGAATCAAAATATCAAAGGTATCGTGTCTCAATTTAAAGATGTTTTGTCGTTATACGGATTTGAAGTTATCAAAGGCCCGGTATCGTACTTAGGCTCATATTTTGAGGAAGCTATACATTTATGTAAAAAACAAGATGATTTAGTATTTAATTTATTACTTGATTATAAAATTTCAAAAATTAGTTCAAAGGAAATCCAATTAGTTGTAACAAATAAAACTAATAATGAACAACTGTTATATTTATTTGGAGATTTCACAAAAGAGAAAGGATTTTTGTTTAATTATGCTATGGTTGTTAGTCCATCCAATTTTGGAACCACATCAGCTGAATTCACTGAATGTCTATGTTCAGGCGATTACACCGTATTCAAAAGACTGAGTAATCATTATCAAAAGGAGCTACATGTAAATGATCCGAAAGTTGTTGAGTTTTTAACATTTAATGGAAATAATTATGATTCATTCCCAGATATGGATGGTCGTTTATTGGTTGATACATTAATAAATTATATGATTATTGAAAATTTAGGAGTTAAGGTTGGTAGTCAAGATGGAGATAAATTATGTACAATTATATGGATGTTAGTTATATACTGTGAAAATACACTTTATGGAAAGTGGTTATCTGATATTGAACTGTTTATTAAAGAATAAATCTATAAAAGCATAAATATAGAATAATTCATGTAGATTTAATAAAATCAAGAAGTTGAAAAAAATCATTCTATAGTAGAACACAAAGAGTAATTGCAAGTTTTTTTTAAACTTTGGAGCGAGAGCAATCGAAAAAAAAAGATGGGTCCATGTCTGTACATTTGCTTAAATTCACTACTTGTGCCTTCATTTTTTTTTACTTTATTTAACGACATATATCTCCTTGTTTACCAATGGTGAAGTCCAAGAGTGATACATTGAAGATTGAAAAATCTAACAAAAAAGTAGAATCAAATGGAGTTTACACACTTCGCAATGGTCCACTACGCCCATATGTTCATATTAATGAGAATCAATTACAAAAATGGTTAATTATGAACTCCAGTGAGACATTTCAAATTGTTTTGGTTGTTTTCTTAGCTATATTTATAAGGGTTATAGAAATTGATAAACCAAATAAAATGTTATCACAAGAATCCAAAATGGTTGCAATTATAAATAGCTATTTGACAGGTGAATTATTTGTTGATTATAACCCGCCTTTAGCTGGATTATTGTTCACTGGAACTGCGAAGTTATTTGGTTACAATGTTAACAATTTGGATACAATTGCAGTTGGTGAATCATTTAAATATTTACCATTTAAGCAGTTGAGATTGTTTAATGGATTTTTAAATGGCTTTACATCATTTTTCGTTTATAAAACCTTAAGGTTTACAGGTATTTCTCATTTTATTTCATTATTTGGTACTTATTTATTTACACTTGAAAACTCATTTATTACACAAAGTAGATTTATTTTAACAGATGCAGTTTATATTTTTTTCATTTCCCTATTTTTATCACAACATAAAATAATTGTATTCAAAACAATCTCATCAAAATCAGCAATTTTAAACACTTTGTTTGCATCAGTTTCACTAGGTTTAGCGATTAGTACTCACTGGTCAGGTATCTTTTTATTATTTTATGCATCAATCTCATTGATTCTTAGATCATGGTCATTATCAGGAGATTTGGCAATCTCACGTACTTTATTAAAATTATCATTTATTTTTAAGCATCTTTCATATATTATAGTTTCGATCACAATCTATTTATCTTTATATAAAGTTCATTTTGATCTTTTAAATAAAAGGGGTACTGATTATAATGTTTTAACACCAGAATTTCAAGCATCATTAGAGGGTAATCATTTATTTAATACAGTTTCTGACATTGGATTTGGATCAACAGTCATGATTAGAAATTTTAAGAGTGGTGAGTATTTACACTCTCATAATGATGATTATATATCATCTGGTCATCAACAAGTTACGCTATTAAATACATTTGATGATGCAAGTAATTTCTTTGAAGTTTTACCAATTGATGGATTTGGAGATACTGAAAAGATGATTAATGATGCAATTCCAATTTCATCACCATTTAAAGTTAACTTTAAACACACAGCTACTAATTCATTATTGGTTATTGATCCAGATCATAGACCACCATTATCTGAACAAGAATATAATTTCCAAGTGACAACCGATCATGATTTTCTAGTAGAAGATGAAAAAAACAGATATACTTTTCAATTGAAAATTTCTCCAAAATATAGTAAAAGTGCTAAATCTCAAAGATTTTTGGGCTCTATTGATTCTGTTTTTCAAATTTATAATGAGAAGAATGCATGTTATTTATTAGGTACTCCATTAGTCTTATCTGAAGGATTTGCAGATGGTCAAAATGAAGTCATTTGTATCAAGGAACCAAATTATGAAGCTTCATTATGGTATTTTGATTGGAATCACAACGATAATTTTCCAGCTGATAAAAAATTAGTTCAATTTAACGAATTTACATTTTGGGATAAATTGTATGAAGTATCAATTTATAATTTCAAAAGACTTTTTATTGGAAATTTAGGTTATGATACAGATTTTGGATCAAGTATAAAAGATTGGATATTTTTACATAAAGGATTCACACATTTAATTGATTTAGAAGATCATATTAATATTTATCTTTTAGGTAATTATACTATTTACTATTTGGTTATCACTTCAGTTTCAGTTTATTTAATTTTTAAAATTTTCCAAATTTTGGCAACTAACCCATATAAAGTTCAAAAAACAATTCGTAAAACTTATAATTATGATTATCAATCATTTGATTGTTTATTGGGATATGTCATTATGTTATCATTATTATCAATTGCTAAGATACAATTACATTTATTTGATTATTTACCAGCATTATTGATTGGTATTATGATGGTTTCTCAATTATTTCAAGTATGTTCAGATTTCCACCCAAAAACCACAAGTCTTTTATTGATTATTATAACAGTTTTAGTACTATTATCATATAATAAATATGCTCCACTTATTTATGGATTTACTTGGACTAAGGAGAAATGCTTGAAGAGGTTGGTTTCTCCAGGTTGGGATCAAGCAATCTGTGATACTTATATAGAGTAGCAATTTTGAAAGAAATGTGGTTTTTTGGTCTTAAGAAAACAAAAAAACAAAAAATAAAAGGATCTTTTCCCAGTTCAGGCGTTTCCCTATTTCATTTAATTTCCTTATATTTACTTTCTGTTCACCTATTTATTTATATAGTTTCGAAAAAACTCTTATTGTTTTTTTCTTTCATATATTACGAGACCGATTTTTAAGATATTTCCATACTAGAATATTAAACGGTTCAATTGCTTAAATCGATTGTACTTTGCTTTTAGTCTTTGCTATAAAAAAAATAATTCAAGTAATTAACGGATAGAGCATCAAGTCTTTTATTGTTTTTAAAATATGTGCCCTGTAGCTGTATCAACACCACCATCGCCAATCAAAGATAAACCTTTTAATATCCATGACCATTTAGCAAGTCATAATGTATGTATAAATGCAATTAATGGGTTTTTAAGAAGTCCAAGTAAATTGAATAAGAACTCACCACCAGTTCAGAAGAACGTACCATCAGTTCAAAAGAACGTACCATCAGTTCATGAAAATTTAGTACCAATAAATAAAACTAAAAGGGATAAAGATAAAGAAACTATCACTCATTCAAGATACCCCGATATTAAAGATTATAGAATATTGGATTGCATTGGACGTGGTAATTTTGGAGATGTTTATAAATCCTATGACTTGAAAAATAATAAGGTTGTTGCAATTAAGGCAATTAATTTAGAACAGAGTGAAGACGAAATTCCAGTTTTATTAGAAGAAATCAGATTATTAAGAAGCTTAAGACATGAAAATATTACAAATTGGTATAGCACATTTGTTGTTGATGTTACGATGTTTATTGCCATGGAATATTGTGATGAAGGGAGTTGTGCCGACCTACTAAAATTTCATAAATCTGGACTAAATGAAAATATTGTTTCATATGTTTTGAAAAACGTATTAGAAGGACTAAAATATTTACATGGTTTAAAAATCATTCATAGAGATATTAAAGCAGCCAATATTTTAATAACTAAAGATCACGTAATTAAATTAGCAGATTTTGGAGTTAGTGCACAAATGAATGGAAATTCAGGTAGAAAAACATTTGTTGGCACACCGTATTGGATGGCTCCCGAAATTGTGGCTGATAAAGATTTATTAAAAGAATCTAGAGAAAAATTAGAAAATAGAATGAAGAAAGAGGGTGTTTATTATAAGAATACGTTATTAAGATTATGGAAGAAAAGATGGGAAAACGAAGATACTAAAGGAGTTCAAATAACTAACAAATTAAAAGAGGTTACAGGAAAGGGTAAAGAAGAAGAAGAAGAAGAAGAAGAAGAAAAAGAATTAGATGATGTTGAATATGATGAAAAAGTGGATATATGGTCATTAGGTATTACGGTAATTGAATTAAGTTGTAATATAATTCCAAATAGCGAGAAAGAGCCAGTTAAGGCATTGTTTAGTATACCCAAATTAGATCCTCCTAAATTACCAGTAAAATCAAGTTATTATTTAAAAGAATTTGGAGTGGCATGTTTAGCTAAAGACCCATATCTGAGAGCTAGTTGTGAAGAGCTTTTAAAATTTAAGTTTATTACTAAGAATAAATTAAAACCACATGAATTGGATATATTATCAGGCCACAGTAATAAGATGAGAAGGCGTAGACCAAAATTTGAACTTGATTTTGAACAAAAACATTATGGACCAGATGAAGATATTACATGGGATCTTAGAAGTAATTGTACAAGTTACGGAAAGGATTCACAAAAACGACACCATACTGATGCTCATATTCAAACATTTACAGAATCCAAGTTAGATTCCGAATCAGAATCAGAGTCAGAATCAGGGTTAGAATCAGAATCAGACCCCGATTCAGAAGAAGATACCTTATCACGTACCTTCTTGGATCAACATGGCAGAAAGAACACCGCTAACACGTCACCATTAGCTATTGGTGCTGATCTGGATGATAGCAACAATTACTGGGAGAAAGAACGACTTGTGGCAGAGGCGGCGGCTGTTGTTGCTGCGGTCGAGAAAAAGTCGTTGAGAAAAGACGACGCAGCGACGGTCGACGCGTGGCGGGATCTGGAAAAGGCGCTGCTACAAATTGTGCGCGCGGGCGATTTTGCGGTTCTAAGAGAAGTGTGCAGGGGGCTCAGCGCGATGGAGTGAAAGCGAGTGGAAGTGGGAGCGGTTGTGAAGTTAAGTGGGTGTCTTGTTATGTAGTCTTTTTTCTCTGGTACATAACTTCTTACTTTCTCAGCACTGTTTATTCTTTACTCTTTTCTGCAAAAATGCATGCACGTGACTGGTTGTTAGCATTTATAGGTATTTTCCTCCCATTTTTACCGGTGGCCCTCAAGAGAGGTGTTTGTTCTGCTGATTTCTGGATCAATATTGCCCTCTGCTTGCTCGGTTTTATTCCTGCCCTCATCCATTGTTGGTACATTATTTCCTGTTATCCATATGAAAGTAGTTCCTCTTACACTGGTATTACTGGTTTCGGAAGGGATTCAAGCCAATACGGCAGTGTTTAATACTATTATTTATTGCTCTATAACCTAATCTAATTTATAGCTAAATATATAATCTTTTATTTTAAAAATTCTATACCATTATGCATCGTAGAACATAATCAGGTCATGTTTTTGTCGCGATTCTGAAAACTTAAAATATAAAATAAAACTAAATCGATGTATAACACACTTCTGAACTTGGTAAACTGAGATTTTGCTGAGCCACATAGATATTCTTCGTTGTGTTTGCTCAGTGAATTCCAGTTACAAGACTATGTTTTATACATGGACTAAACAAAGATGTAATGATGTAATTATCAGATCTGAAATCTTGTCAGACTTTCCATATCTGAATAATGATAATATTCCGTCTAATTCAGAATATGCAATCTTACCACCAATTGAAAATCCTTTGGTTATTTCTATATCTATTATAGTTGATAAAGTTTTGATATGTCCTCAATTAACTCCGAATTTATCCAATCATTTATTTAAATTATTGCAGAACTCTAACCTATTTACAGATTTGAAATTTAAATCTTTTATTGAATTTGGTAGTAATTCAAACACTGATAATTCCTTATTTTGTTCATTTGTTCTTAAATTACATGATGAACTATTTGATGTTTCAACATTTAATGATTTATTATTATCTCCATCAGAACAGAAAAATTTAAATAACTTAAACTTACAAACAATTAATTTGATTAATATTAAAATTTATTATTCAAATATTGGGAATCTTAGTATATCTGATCTTTTAAAAAATGACTTATTTGTAAATGATTTAAATTATTCAATGTTTCAAAATTTTCTTTATTTAGAATCAAAACTTCCATTAATTTTTAATTATGTTTCAAGAATAACCTATTTATCTTCAAAAGATTTCATAAATTCCATTGTTAATTCATGTCTGAAAAGTAATGAAACTCAATTAATTCAACAACGTAGTATATTATCTGGTTTAATTAAAAATTTGAACAAGTCAAAAACATGGTTACAACATATTAATAAATGGGATAATAAGAAAATTCAACGACATGCCAAAAATAATGATTCATTCACCATTACTTGGTTTGTAAAATGAAAGAATTTTTTTTATCCTCATGCTTCTTTATAATCATATTTAAATCTTTCTAATTTTTCAATTGAATTATTAATTAAATTATTTTCATAATTTAAATCTATTATAAAATATGTTAATAAAATTGGTAATAAATAAATCAAATCTGCAGATACAAAACCATTTATAAATTTGAAAATAATAATAATTATTGTATACATTATTAATATTAATGTAATAAACCTCTTATTTTGCAAAATTTCTAAATATTGAAAATCAATGTTTGACATTGCCGTTGTAGTTGTTGAATATGCAAAGAAAACTGGTAGAAATGTCATTATACAAGCAATTGAGCTTATGATAGAATTCCCTCCATTTCTATAATAAGGAATAGTAATTAAACAAAAATTAATGATTAATATTAAGCCAACATAAATTTGAAATATTGTTTTACTAACTTTTGAATCTGTCCATTTATTATTGGATTCTCTAAAATTATTAATTATTTGTTCTTGATTGGAAGTATCTATTAAATCTTCATCATTTAATTCATAATTAAAATCTTGATATTTCTCAACCTGAATCTTTCTTAATCTTGGCATAATTGAGTGGTTTAGCAATTCATTATTATCTCTAATTCGAATTTTAATAGCTGGAAAAAGATTTAAATCGAAACGTTGAATGTCACAATTAATTTGTAATTTGTCCATGAAATTGTTTTTCACGCGAATTGGGCTTGACAAATTTCAAACTTCACTTCTACAAAACGGACAAAGACACAACAACTAAACTGAGTTTCACATCTCTTTAGATTTTGCTTCCTTTAACAGATTTCTGACACTACACAATTTGCTTCTTCAATGATGGTTCCATCCAATTGTTTTTTAATGTACACACATGTGATTTGATTAAGGATATCTGCAAATTTGAATTTTTAAATGCATTCTAATAATAAACTCTAATTATTATTTATCTAAAAATATTCACTTGTCTTTGAATAAATAGTTACTCAAAATAATAAATTTCCCTTTTACTTATGTAAGCATAATGAACTTTTAAAAATTTTAATCTTTTACTTTCAATTGTGATTATTGTAACCTACATATGGCAAGAACTGAAAAACTATTCAGAACCTCATCATCGTGTTATGAGCAATTCACTTCATCAATTATTATTATTCACTGATCATTATTATATACTTCCTTTTCATTATCAATATTTTATTAATAATAACTTTATTAAATATTTAAAAAAGATTAATTCAATAATTTAATGCACCCATGCTGATTTCTATTTGATATATATGTATATATATGGATACTTATAAGTATATACAATTATATCCAAGGAATCAGTGTCTTGAGTTACTTCGTTTAATATGATCTGTTCTCAAAAATATACCCACCCTGACACCTACTTCGTTTAATACTTCGTTTAATATGATCTGTTCTCAAAAATATACCCACCCTGACACCTACTTCGTTGTTTTATTATGTCAATTATTAGGCTCAAATACAACATAAAATTTTAAGCTTTGTTCAAAATATGAAACAATATGTGAAGTTTCAATTGATTTGAAAATTTTGCATAATTTTTGATGTATATTTAGAACGTGTCATTATGTTGATATCGGTTTGATTAAACTAATTTAAATGAAATAAAGAGTTTCATTTAAGGGGATTTTACATAAGGAGCTGTTAAAATGATCAATTTCTTGTTGTTTTACTTTCTATTTCAATTTGTTATTTTGATTATTTCTTTCACTCATTCAATTTAATCCTGACATCATAGTTCATGCTCAATACACACTTGTTAGAATATTTTGAAAAAGTTTGAAGTTTTTTTTTTTATATTATTGAAGATATTTCCAGATCTTTTCTTTAAATTATTGAAAGAATTATTTTTAAATACTTTAGTTAAAGAATCGAGAAAGTTTGATATATTGATCATTGAATTTCAATAAATTTTTGCATCGAATTGTGTCATATGATGTTGATTAAAATGTGAATTGAAATTTAAAAGATTATCATTTTTTATGTTTGCGAGTTTATATATGATAATATGGAAATTATACTCACATGGAGATAGTTTATTCAGAGATATTGAATTCAAAAGATCATTAGCACTTATTATTCTAATTATTTAAAAGTTATCTTGTGCTTGTTTTCTCTTTAATGATATCAATATAATTCTAACAGCAAGCATGTATACATATATGTTAAAACATTTTACAATTTATACAAAATTGATGAAAGTTAGCAGCAGGACCATCCCAGTATCAAAGATTTTGTTAAATTTTTGATCAAGCAGGATATTGGATCAATATTTGAAGAGTTCTTCTCAAATATGACTGACTGAATTTGATGACTCAAACTACTGTATTTAGTAAAATTACTCGACATAATTATATGCATGCTATTAGTCAGTGTATTGATCAGATTTAAGGATAAGACGATATGGTTAGTCTGGCTGCCACCATTCATTTACGATGTGTGAGGATTGAAACAATGGAGTGTGATCCGAGATTGGACTACAGTCGCTGAAGAACATTGCGTATTGTGAGATAATCTCTTATCTTAATATCACGGTATGCATCCCCATCAGTATCTTTGCGATCATTATTTTTCCCTGTTTTTGTTTATTATTGTTCTTGTTATCTTGTTACTAACATTGACTCATTTTGCGGCATTCTTGCATCCCTGCTCGGGTAGCGGATATTTTACTTTTCACGGCTGTGGCACTTTCCGTCTTTCAACATTCTCGTTTTCTTTTTTCTTGGTGACTCAACCAACCGTTTTATTCTTGTTTATTAAACGCCAGTTTCCCTTCTTCTTTTTCCGTATCTTGCCTTGCTGTTTAATCAGTAACTTTATTTCACTAGTTAGAATACAAAAATCATAATGGTTAAGGACTTAACTCATCTTCTTTCTGAACAAGCTAAAAACAGAAAACCATCTCCTTTAAAAACTGCCTGCAATTATATTCACGATGAAAATGTCGTTTTCCTAGGTGGTGGTTTGCCATTAGCAGACTATTTCCCTTGGGAAAAAGTTGTTGCTTATTCTCCAGCACCTCCTTTTGCGGATGGTATTGGCGTTCCTCCTTCAGTTTCAGGTAATGCGGTTGTTTCTGAAGTTCATAAACATAAAGTTGAAGAATTTGATATTCCTTTAGCAAGATCTTTACAATATAATGTTGCGCAAGGTAATCCTGAATTAGTTAGTTTTATTAAAGAACATACTCAAATGATTCATCATGTTCCATATGATGATTGGGATGCAATTTTAAGTGTTGGTAATACTCAGAGTTGGGAAGCTGCACTTAGAACTTTCTGTAATCCAAATGATTCACTTTTAATTGAAGAAAGAAGTTACCCAGCAGCTATTGAAAGTGCAAGAAGTTTAAATGTTAACTTTGTTCCTATTAAAATGGATGCTTTTGGTATGCTTCCATCTTCGTTAGAAGAAATTTTAGCAAATTGGGATAAGTCAAAACCTTTACCAAAATTATTATACACTGTTTGTACTGGTCAAAATCCAACAGGTTCTTTACTAGATAGTGAAAGAAGAAAGGAAATTTACGATCTTGCATGTAAGTATGATTTCATTATTGTTGAAGATGAACCTTATTATTTCTTACAAATGGGCGAATACAAGAGTGGTGATGAAACTGAAATTCCAGAACTATCACATGAAGAATTCTTAAAATCTTTAGTTAAATCATTTATTTCACTTGATGTCGAAGGTAGAGTTTTAAGATTAGATTCTTTTTCTAAAGTTTTAGCACCAGGTTCAAGAATTGGTTGGATTATTGGTCAAAAAACTTTATTAGAAAGATTCCTTCGTTTACATGAAGTTTCTATTCAAACACCATCAGGTTTCTCACAATCTATTGTTCAAGCTTTATTAGGTAGATGGGGTCAATCAGGTTTCATTGATTGGTTAATTGCTTTAAGAAAAGAATATACCATCAAGAGAGATTTCACAGTTAAACAATTGGAAAAGTTTATGCCAACTGAAGTCGTTTCTTGGAACCCACCAACTGCTGGTATGTTTTTCACAATTCATATTGATGTCTCAAAACATCCTGAATTTGAAACAAAATATGGTAAGGATCCATCTAAAGTTGAAACTGCATTGTATGAACATTGTTTAAAAGATGGTTGTTTAATGATTCCAGGTTCTTGGTTCAACTCTCCAAATTTTGTTCTATCTGGCACAGATATTTTCTTCAGAGGTACTTATGCTGCGGTTTCATTAGATAAAATATCTATCGGTTTGGAAAGATTTGCCAAGACACTTAGAGAAGAATTCCAATTAGCCTAGATTATTTATTCATTCATTTATTTATTAGATTAGAGTTATTTTCGTTTATATAAAATGTGTAATTTTTAAGTAGCTATTCTGCAACTTTATTAATACTATAAATTTATTATAATGACTATTATTATTGCTATTATTAATTACATAAATTACAGAATAATATATTAACTTTAAATTTTTTATATTAGAATTTTATATCCAGAAAACTATACAAAATAAGTTAATTAGATTTGAGTAACTTTAAGGGTTGGTGGTAAAGCTTGAACGAGCTTCTTTGCCTTACCTTCATCGTTAACGATTAAAGTATATAAGTTCTTTGAACCTCTAACCTTGAATTTGGTTTGGTTAACTTTCTTACCATTTGGCTTAGTGATAGAGTGAGTCTTGATGGTTGCGACCTTAACGTCAGATCTTCTTGCTAATTCAACGAATTGCTTAATGTCAGTAATTTCTCTCTATGATAAAAAAAATCAGATAAAAGGCATAATTGGTAATTTAATGTTAGTATTTGATTTCAAATCGCATTCTGGAGTTAAGTAGATAGATAAATATATGTAAATATCAATTTTTTCTTATAATAGAGTTTAAACCAAATTGAATATTTCAATTTTCATTGTAGTATTATTCTAAAATAATCATCATATAATTTGAAATAGTATCTTAAATTTTGCATAGTACTTTAATTATCACTGTTACTCTTATAGCTGATTAATTTGAAATGATAGTGCTTGAAATTTATTTTGTGATAACGAATAATCCCATTTTGGATCATCATATAATTAATTCTAACAATTCTAACTTAATCTTTTAATTGTTCATAAATAAATCATTTATTCTTATCTATTAAAACATCCAATAATATCAAAAATAATGTGTATCTACTTACAGCCATTGTGATATATAAAAATTAGGTTGTTTTTCGAAAACAAAACTAAACTACCTTTTTGATATTCTTAGAATTTTCTTCAAATTTCTTTAATGTGAAGTGAAAATTCCACAAACCCACTAAGGTGAGAATTCGAGTGTGGAAAGTGGAAAAAGTGAACATTGCGTGGGTAAAGAGAAAAGTTTGAGTTTCTCAGCCAACCCTCAATACAGACACGTGACTACATGTTATTGCTTCATTGATTATTGATTAATTCTATAATCTTTTTATTTAATCATTACCTCAATTCAGTCTATTAATTTTGCTAGTATTCAGAAACTGAAAAAAATGTTTAAAAAAAGAAAGGCAATTAAGATCACAGAAGCACGAACTAAAGACGTTGGAAATATTGAAGATGATAAAAATGATGTTGATAACATTGATTCGAAATCAAAGCTTGTTGGTGATAAGAATAGGCGAATAACAGGCTCAGAGAAAGGTTATGACAGTCCCAAAAATAATAACAATTTAAGAGAAATTATAATTGAAGAAACTAGTAAGATTTTCAAGCCAGATGTACTCGTTGATGAACAACATCAAATGCATAGAGAATATGAAAAAATTTTAAGTAACTCTAAGAAAATTCAAGAAAAAGATTCAGATGGTAATAAATTGTATACTGGGATGATATCCAAAAAATCGCAAAAAGAAGTGTTAGTTAAACCTGTATCATCTCATGTTAAACAAAATTTTGTAATGGATTATCAACGTGATGTTTGTAAGGATTTTTTAAAAAATGGATATTGTGGATTTGGTGATACTTGCAAATTTTTACATTATAGGGAAGAATTCAAAAGGAATAGATCACCCATTGAAAAGGAATGGGAAACAGCTGCTAAGAAGCATAAAAAATTTTAAAAAGGGGTTATATAAGGTTTTTCTAAACATTTTTTTGTACATTATTTAATTTAACATTTTCCAAGTTTCTTTTCAGTGATTGCCCCACACAATCATATGTTGAATTCCAATTTTTGCTTATACTATTAGCAATATTTTTATCTAATAGTTGGGTACTCTTCTCACCATTATTAGTTTCAGAAACCAATCTTCTTATAATCAATTTAATGATTTTATTATCTGTAGAAATTAAGCTTAAGGATTTTTCATTATCAATATTATTATTGATATTTAGCTTCTCAACATACCATTTATCTAAAACTTCAACCCATGCATCCAGATCTAAATCAAAGGTATAAACAACTTTTTTTTTATTTGATTTAACAATTATTACTGGACAACCATTTTCCAACATGTACATAGATTCAATTATTGAATTGAGTTCAAATTTTTTCTTGTTATGTGATGCATTACTGGCATCATCATTTGTGATGAATGTTGAATGAATATTAATTATAGGTGCTAAACTTACACCTTCAATAATTGATTGACCTTGAAATATACCATTATTTAAATCTTCAAACTTCCAGGAATAAACTAAACTATTTGAGCAAATACACAAAATATGTTTATTATAACAAATTAAATTTACAACATTTGATCCTAATTCAATTGATCCACACATTTGCCTACCAGTTGATGACATGATTAAAATCCTACCATTTGAAGTACATAAACACCAATATTGCATACCATTTAATTGAGAATCGTCAATAAAAACAATTTTTTCATTTAAAAATAACTCCCATTCTTTTTTAGATTTATATGCTGTTGAACCTGTTTTTGCAATTAATCTAGTTAATGAATCAAATTCATTCCAATCTGTATCATCTACATCATAATTGTTATTTATATATTTATAATGATTCTTAAATTCATACCTGACTTCAATTATTTGATCTTTTGAATCACTTTTTTGAACTAATATATTCGAATTCGTATTTTTTTCACCATATATTGATACTGGATTAACAATTGCATCTTGAATCCAATCTGGTATATTTAATTTCTTACGTTTATTAAAAACATTAATTGAATCATTTGTTGATGAATTACCATTTCTGTTACTACCAAATTGTCGTTTATTTGAACTTGAAAATTTAGATTTATTTAACGTCAATGATGATGATCTTCTATTCAAATTTTTATTATCATTTTGATTAGATTCCGCAATATAATCTATTGAACTATTCTTTTCCATTTCAGTTATATCATTAATTAGATTTGATTTTATCGAGAAAACTAAAGTTGACAATCCATTCTTTGGTAATGCAGGATATGGAAGAGATATAATTTTACTTAGTTTAGATCTTTTTTGTGAATTTAAAATGTTTTTAGCATTTAATGATGAGATTGTTGATGGAAATTTAAAGTTAGACGATTCCATTGTCAATGATGGCTGTGATGAAACTGAAATTAACGTAGGTGCAACTCTTTTCTTACCATTTTTTGTAATTGTAACCTTTTGATCCTTTGATGATAATATATTAACTTTTGTAGATGTGGATTGAGCAGAACTATTTTCTTTATTAACTATAGGTATAGGCATTTTTTTATTTGGATGTTTTTTAGATCTTGGGATTAGAACGTTCATGACAGCAGTTGAATCATGTGACTTGTTAAAAAGCAAATCATTATTATTAGTATCATTACTCATTAATGATTTTATTCTATCAGTTTTCTGAATTTTATTAATGTTACCAATAACACCAAACCTTTTCTCAGCGTATTGTTCTAATTTTAATTGTTCAACACTCTCAGGGAAATATAAATCTCTATCTTTACCATACCTTATTAAAGACCTATTATTTTCATCTAATGATAAAACTTTACCCAATTCTTGTTCAATAAAAAACAATGATAAAACTTCACCATCTAACCCACATAAATAAACGTTTAAACCATTTGGATTCCATGCAACATCAGTTATTGATTTTGTTGAAATTTCAGTTGCAACACATAACGGAGTTGCGCAATTTGAACTCCAAAGTGCCAGAGTTTTATCTTGACCAGCAGTAATAAGCACAGTTTCTGTTGATGATTTATTATTTTGAGGATCATATAGTCTTGGACTAAAGGAACAAACTTCACAAGGCAATCTATGTCCAATCAAGCTTAACTCATTTTCCCAATTACCACGTTTTATTATAACATTTGCATTGATACCTTGATTTATACCATTTGGAGCAGCAATATATAAACCATCAGGACTCCAAGAGCATCTACGAAAATACGTAGTTAAAGGGGATTTAGCAAATGGTTCTTTAATCACTTGTTCAATTACAAATTCAAGATCATTACCATTACCGCCAATATTTAAACCATGTCTATATCTGAAAATTCTCATTGATCTATCATCTGAACAAGTTGCAAAATATTTACCAGCAGGATCAAATATGACACCTTTGACATGACTTTGATGAATATCGAATTTTTTGATTTTTTCAAAAGTATTACCATTCCAAATTACAATTGATCTATCTAACCCAACAGTAACTAAAATTGAACCATCTGGAGCCCATGCCATATCTTGAACATCATTATCATGAGCAACTAATCTTTTTCTAACAGTCCAATGTTCTAAATCGGAATCATCATCTAATCCACCAAAATCATCATCTAAATTATTGTTACTTCTATGGATATTCATTATTTTTGTCTTTTCTTCATCTTTTTCCCAAATTAGAATTAATTTATCATCACTACCAGTTGCTAAAAATCTATTATTAGGAGAAAATCGAACACATGTAATTGCACCTTCATGCCTGGACATCGAGCATAACGGCCTACATTCTTTATTATTTAGTGGTAATGTAGATGCATTTTTATATTTATAAAATGTTTCAATTGACCAAATTTTAATCTTACCATCTAATCCACCTGTTGCTAACCTTAATCCATCCGGTGATACAGATATTGAATAAATTTCAAATTTTCGTGTACCTTCTGTATGCTTCACCCATGGAAATTTAACAATATGCATGGTTAAACAATTATGGGTGTATTTTAACGTAGATTATTCAACCTACAATAATATAAATCAGAAGTTCGATTGTTTAACATGGAATAGAAATTTTTAAAAAATTGTTATATATATTCATGTCATGGTAACGCGACTTCATCACATCGTTGTACAATAGTAATAAGTTTAACTAAATAAATTTTTTGATAAAAAATTGCTCAAGAAGAATAAAAACAAAATCTCAACTATACAGTTAATATTATTATACAAGATGAAAGAATAGTAAAACATATGATAATGCTCTATATACCATCAATTCCTCCGCTGACACCAGTCGCAGCCTCGTAAATTGGGCGCGCCACGTTGTGCGCGGTTAAGAATATAAATCTATGTTATAATGGAGACAATAACTGATATTGAAGTGAATCTTTGCACCTATTTGTAGCAACTTAAAGACAGTGTTGGCATCCTCTGCTGTCTTGTAAGAAATAAAGGAGTAAAAGAGGATATAAAATTTTAATTTTTTTTTGAATCGTTGATTGAAGTAATAGAAAAGGAAAACTAAATGAACAAAAATAAACAACAAAAACCCAAGAGTGAAATATTGAAACCTAGTGAATGAAACGAAAATGTGATCAAAGAAAATAGAATAAAATGCAATTGAAAAAACCAAAAAAAACAAGGATAAAATACCAAATATGTAACATGAATAATAATCAAAGAAAATATTATATTAACTAAGTCATAATAAATTCTTCAAGATCAAATGGGGCGTTAGTAATCTCGGATGATAATGGCGCTGCTGACCATTTCTAAAATGTGTGTGATGATAATATGAATATAGATAGTCAAAATATACCTCTCCCTCCAAAAGATATAATAAATGTCCTTTGTTTATAATGAGACACAAAACAACACAACATTTGATGATGATGAAAAGATATGCATTACTGCTGAATGCACACTGTTATACATACCGAGATAACCCATTGAATTATTATTTAGCATATTGTTATTATTGCTTTCAACTGTTTTTAAAGACAATGATCTATCGACTTCAATAAATTCATTTGGAATAGAAAATTCCGGCTCTAAATAATTATTTAAATCCATAAAATCATTATGAAATAAACCAAAACCTTCATTAATATCCTTACAAGGAGTTGTTGGATTTGATAAATCTGATAGCGAAACACTTGGAGATGATGATTCAGAAGGAGAAGAGAAAGATAACAAAGGTGAATCAACTGTATTTGATGTATCATTTGATTTGATGTTCAGATTTAAATCTAAACCTAAATCTAAATTTAGATCTAGACCTAAATCTAAATTTTCATGACTTAAATCTTGTTGTTCATTTTCTTGCTCTTCTTCTTGTTTAACTTCTGGTTCAACTTTCTGTTTTTTTAATTCATTAGAGTTAAGAGAAGATTCATCTTCATCTGACAAAAATAAATCATCCGGTCTATTTATCATTGAAATTAACTTAATATTTGGTGTATTACATGATTTTAATTTGGAATATAGGACAGATTGATTTTGATGAATTTTAGATAGATTATTTTCCAAAAGTTTGACATAAGATTCCAATTGTTCTACATGCTTTCTCTTTTTTTCACGAGAAGCATGTGCTGCTTTTCTATTTCTGATAATTCTTTCAACTCTACGTTGTTCCTTTTCAGCATCAGTTCTTGCTCTCTTTCTAGGGGGCAAAGAAACAGTAGCTGAATTTGAAGGAGGAGATGGTGGATTCGAAATGGAGGGAGAGGACATTTTGACTAATTTTTGATTGTAGTTGTGTGGTGTGTGGTGTGTGTGTCTGAAGAAGGAACAAAAGGAAAACAACCAGTAAGGTACAGGAAAGGCTAACAAAATTTAAAGTGGCAAACGCCTTTCTTTTATACAAAACAATAATTTGCTCGCGAGAAGTGGAACAGAAAAAATACGAAATACGAAATACAGGCTTGTTTCTAAAAAAAAAATGAAAAGACCGATATTTTATTTTCGCATTTCTGTCCCTTTTTTATGTTATTTTCAGTAGTGGCACTTTTCAAGTGCTAATAGAATCAACAATGCGTTGGGTTACATATAATTAATTCCTTTGGCTTTATCGATAATGTCTGCAGACCCCGTCCCTAGCAAAGAACAGCCTTCCACCACAGAAACTGCAAACCTGGATGCTGAACTCAGTGGGGAAGTTGCCTATGATCAGGATGATATTCCCATTCCACAAGGTATCGTTTCAATTAATGAGAATCAATTAGACCAAAATGAATCAATCGATCTTAATTTAGAAAATGCAAATAATCAAATATGGCTGGTTAGATTAACCCCACAATTATCTGAATTATGGAAGAATGAAGAGTTTTTAAACGGTCAACTATTAGGCAATATCAAAATCCCAAAGCTCACAAATAACAACGCTAACATACCACAGAACAAAAAAAAAATTTTATTGGAATTGAATAATGAAATACCCGAACATAAATTGCTTGATAATCAGTATGAGCTTAAATTGATAAAACAAGTTGTTGATAATGAATATGCCTTTAGTGAATCTCAATTTGAACAATTTCGTCAAAGGTTAATGTATAGAACCCAGGTTGTTAACTTACCTGCTCAACCTAAAATGAAAACAATTAACAAAGAAGCTTTAAGTCATGAAGCTAAATGGTCAAGAAAAATTAAAAACTATAAAAAGGAAGCTCAATTTAGGGAAATGATGGCAAGAGATCCTGATTATAAAACTAAAAGGTCAGAAAGTGGTATTGGTACAACAATTTTATCTGACGATGAAAATGACTCTTCAAAGAAATTTAATGGTCGTAGAAGTGCAAAATTTGAGAAATTTGAAAAGTTTAGAAAATTTATACCTTATGCAAAAACCATTCCTAAAAAAACTGAAATTATTGGTAAAGTGGTTCATGAATGTCAAGTTATCCCAACTCAGTTAGCAGCAAATAATAAATTAAGAATGTTGGAGCAAAGGAAAAGATTAAATCAAATGGTTAAAAAGAAAACTATTAATTATATTAAATCTGAAAGAGTTGGGGTTATGCATGGTAGAACAACTCCAAATATTCAAACTGGTTCAACAATTACTTTATCCAAAGAACTGGCTGCTAAAAAAGAAGCGGCAAAACAAGATGGTCGTGCCGCAAGACTTGATCGTGATGTTTTAATGAATTTGTTATTCAAACTATTCAATGAATATGAATATTGGACAATGAAAGGTTTACGTGAAAAAACTAATCAACCTGAAGCTTATTTGAAAGAATGTTTAGAAAATATTGCATCGATGGAACGTAAAGGTCCTTATGCTTTAAAATGGAGATTAAAGGATGAATATAGGAAAAGTATTGATGTTGAAAATAAAGTTAAATCTGGAACAATTGAAGATGATGAAGAAAATGATAAAAATAATAATCACGATGACGAGGAAGAAGAAGATGATGATGATTTCGATGATATTGAAATGGAAAATATTGCCGCATTATAATATTTTACAAATAATTCTGAATCGTGTATATTAAATATAAAACATAACATAGTAATATAGTAATATAGTAATTTAATAGTATTTTGTAATTGGCAAGTTCCGGGTTATTTCTCGAAGTTTTGCATTTTTCTCTATCATCTCATTTTTTTATTTACCTGAAATTATAATTTGCCTTTCGAACTATACTAATCTAATAATTAGGTTAGAGAAATACTTACCATAACTAAATCATCATTTAAAAAAAACTATTATACAATGCCTGATGATATAGAGATATCAAAAACTCAGAATTCAGCTCACAATTCAACAATTGAAGGCCTATATTCAAACAATAGCACCAGTTCAAGTGAAATAGTAAAGAATAAAAATGATATAAATACCGATTTATCAAATGAAGTCGGGAGTAGCCCAACTACAATTGATAGTGCAACTCTTGGTTCAACTATTTCTCATATTGTAGGTGCTTTGTCACCAAGCAATGCAACTACATCACCAACTAAAACTACTGTTATTATTGATGCAGCCAGAAATGCAGATACAATCACTGAACCAAGTAGTACAATTATTAACAATGAAAACTCACATTCAGCTAACTTAACTTCTAACTTGAACTCAAATGCAACGCCTAAATCAAACTCAAATTCTAATTCTAATTCAAATATAGATTCGACCCATTTAGCACCCCCAATAACTTCGATTCAATCACACCCCGGCGTAAAATTTGTACAAAGTGATGAACTAGAAGCTTCATTTACTGGTGTCTCTAATAAAAATACTGATCCAATTTCAATGGTTTTACCTGATTCTACTTCAAGCCCAAACGATGAGACATCGCCTAATCAACAATCAAGTATTATGGGTGGAATTGGTGCTGCATTAGGTATGTTAAACCCGACAACTGGAAAGAATGATATAGAGCTAGACAGTTCATCAACTAATAAAAATATCAATAACAAAAATTCAATTGTTAAATCTTCTCCATTGTTATCATCAACTCCTCCAACAATCAGTAAAAGTTTAATTAAATCATATCCGTTTTTGATTTTAGTGATGAAAATCTTGAACATTTTAACCTGGAATGATAATTCAAATCATTTGCCTGTTTTATTAGTTTTGATTACAATTTTTGCAGTACTTTATTACGAACCCTTAATCATTTATTTAGGTCATTTACTACCAGTTTTGGCAATTTGGCTTTATTCAGAATCTAAAAATTACATAAAAAAATATCAATCTGAGCATTCAACATTAGATGATATAGTTCAAACTATGACATTAATCTCAAATAGATCAGAAATCTTAATTTCTCCAATTGTTGAATTAGGTTTAACTGCTGGGGATTTAAAAAGATTATTATTTACCACGGTTTTTCTATCACCTGTTTATGTTGTTATTAGTTTTTTCTTTTTACCACCAAATAAAATGATTTTATCATTATTGTTTTTAGTTTTAACTTACCATTCAAAATGGTCAAAAATTACTAGAACTTTATTATGGAAATCACGGAGTTTTAGATTATTGTGTTTTTATTTAACTGGTCTAGATTTTGAAAATTCAGGTTTGTCAAAAGCATCATCACTATTCAATTTAAATAAAAGATTATCAAAAAGATTTGGTAAAACTACTGCAAACTTGGGTTCATTTGTTAATAATTCTAATTCAACTTCAAAGTCCTCTTCAGTGAGATTCACTTATGTGATTTATGAAAACCAAAGACGTTGGTTAGGGGTTGGTTGGACACCTAATTTATTATCATATGAAAGAACTCCATGGACTGACGATTTCTTAAATGAATCTGAACCAATTGAGTCCTTTGAATTACCTCAATTACCATTATCGATTGATATTCAAGACTGCGACTCTAATGATTTAAATATAACTTCAAATTCTAATGATGGCGAAATTTTAAACACAAAGGGTATGGTTTGGAGATGGATTGATAAAACTTGGAGATTAGATTTGACGAATGACGGATCAATTCAATTATCCTCAACAAAACCCAGAACAACAGCCAATCCAAGGCCTGATGATGGTTGGATTTATTACGATAATACCTGGAAGAATCCAACAATTGAAGATGGTTTTAGTAAATATACGAGAAGAAGAAGATGGATACGAACAGCCGAGCTAGTTTATATTACTAAAGATGGTAAAGATATTCCTGTTAAAAATAATAACAGTAATACTACCAATAATAAAAATGTCAAGATTCAAGAAACTACAACATCATCATCAGATAATGAAAAAGGTGTTAAATTTAAAGATTTAGATTCCTCATCAACCTATTCAAGTAATAATGATGTTCCAACCTCTGGACAATCTATAGACAAGAAACTAAGTAAAGGTGGTTTGAAACGTAGTGATAGTGGTGAAATTAGAAAAAGAAAAAGCTTGAGGTTTGAAGAACCTACCAGTGGTCTTTAATTAGTTTTTATTCAAAAGTGTATAGTAATTTTAGTTATTAATATAATTGTTTACTTGTATTTAAAAAAATAAATGAATCTGTAATTATCTACGTTATATACAGGATAGAGTTTTGAACTTAATATCTTTTAGTTGATAATTTTCTTTGTGTACTTCAACTTTTCTTCTGTTGGGTTGATAAATTTACCCTTTCTAATAAGATAGATCAATAAAATTGATGAAGCAACTGAAAGTGAATACCAAGTAACTAAATAATTAAGATGGTTATTTTTATAATCAACTTTTGGAATTTTACCCAGGGGAACACCAGCATTGACAAATTGTAATGGATCAAATTCTTCAGCTGTGTCATAATCAACAGCAGTTGATTTATTATCAATTTCGTTACTAACATTTGTTGTCGATGGTGATAATGTTGATGATTTCCAAAACTTCCAACTGCTAGTTTTCTTTTTAGCAAGATCAACACTTTGTGATAAACTTTCATTCTTTAACCATTCTGGCTTGTCATGAAAATTTTGTAATGCTTGCAAGTAAACTTGTGATGTACTTAACTCCTCAGCCATTGCATCGGCATCTAAATACTGATATAATCTTGAACCTTTCTCATGGTCCATATTAAAAATACCCTTTTGTGGTGCAACTCTGACAACACATTCAATAGTAATTTCTCCCTTTGGGCATGATAAATGCTGTAGATTTCTAGTTTTTGGAATAACCTTGTCAGCTGAAATCCAACCTCTATCAATTAAAACATCTTCGGATCCGTTACTTTGCACAAATGGACAAACCAATGTGTAACCTTTACGCCCATCATGCAATCTTGGGCCAACATAAACTTCTCTTGAATAATCAAAACTCCCTGTAACTAAAACTTTCCTATACTCCAAATTTGGTAAATCTTCCTTGGTAAGGTGTCTTGGTAATGCGATTGGTTTGTAAGTTAAACGATCTTCACATTCAGCTACTAATTTATTTTTCCATTTTAGCCTTTTGACTTGCCAAGATCCCAAGGCAAATGTGATAATAGGTGCTAAGCACAATAAGCCAAAGAACACTTTCCTGCTTGTTTTTCCAGAGAATTCTATATTTTGTGATAGTTGTTTTTGAGTCCTTATTGGATTCCAGTCAACATTTGCAGTTTTAACACTCGCATACCATCTTTGAAATTGAAAAGAAGTCTTCTGGCCACCTTTTACAGCTCTCATAAATTTAAACATTGTTAGAAATACAAATAATTACAGTATATTTAAGATTTAACTGACAAAGAATAACTCGTGCAATTTTGACGGCGGCGTATGAATTTTTTTTAAAATTTCAACTCTTAATTTTCTAATTTCATGTCGATCTTATTAGTTTTACTATACAAATTGTACACAAATGAACGATTTAGAAAGACTTCGAAATATCAACAGCTGCTTCCCTTAGTATTTGCAAATCAGGAGCATTTCTAGTTTCATCTTCTCTTAAAAGTTTGGTCCATAAATGTCCATGTAATTCGTCTTTGTTCTGCATTTCATCTTCTAAATTTTTCAATTCTTCTCTTGTACCGAATTTAAGTAAAAAAGCATAGTAGTAAATAAACAAATCACCAAATCGATCATCTTTATCTAAACATGCTTTGAAAAATTGATTGGACCTATCAATTTTACCAGATTTCCACAAATCTTTTGCAATTGTTAAAATAATCAATGGATCATCATTAGTTTTCTTCAATGCTAATATATACATATTTTTAACTTGTTGCTTTGTTGCAAGCTTGATATTATCTGTCCAAAGTAATGCAGAGGATGGGATTATTAATATTGCTTTGGACAACAATCGCTGTGCGTGGTCTTTATTATCTGTATCAAATTCAAGTTTGATTCTTGCATGATGAAGAATATCAGATTTTGGATGCTGTGATAATGATTCATCTAGAATTGCTCTTGCTTTAATTATGTTATTTAATTTTTTTTCGTATAGTGCAGCCAACGAAACGTATAATAATTCATTTACAATACAACTTGAAATACCTTTTTGTAAAAATGTCATTGCTTCATTAATTTTATCAAGTTTAATTAATATCTCACTCTTTTCTTGATATAGCAAACTCTCGCTGGGATAAATCAATAACGAGTCAGATATGGTTGACAATGCAGACTCATAATCATTTAGCTTCCTTTCAAAACGTGATTTTTTTATCCACAAAGCAACAGTTGGATGACTAATTGTTTTTAAACATATGGTAAATACATCACGAGAGGTATCCAAAGAACCAAAGTTTAACTCAAAATCAATAGTGTAAAACCAAAGTTGCTCCGAATTCTGGTTCTTTTTCAACCCATCGGATAAAATATCACGAATTTTAGTAAGATCTTGATCATACTTAATTTTATCATTGCAGTACATGATGTATATCTCAATTGTATTTGATAATGCTGCAATTGCCATTTCGTAGACTAAAAATAAATTATTATAGTCCCTTAATTTTTTCTTCATTTTTAAATATTGTTTCCATGCTTCAAGATTATCAGGATATTTATTTGTAATAAACGTATAAATTGAATCAGAAATTTCTAAATGCCCCGATGAATAGCTTAACTCAGCTTTTTCTAACAGATTAGACACTTCAGGTGTACAAGTTTCTAAAGTTTTTAGTATAATGGCACGACACGTCAAAATTAAACCTTCATTTTCACAAGTTTCTGCTTGTTTATACCATTCATTATTATCATCAAAATCGGCACTTTCAAATGCTTTGTTAATATACCGATAAATTTTAATTTCATTTGATGTAATCTGTTCTTGAAGTTTTGAAACACTTATCCAAACAAGGTAACGTTTTTCCTTAGCTATATGTTCAATTGAGTCGAGTAAGACTTGAACGGACTCGTTTCTTTCTTTTAAACTTGACAGTTTCATCCATAATTCCAATGAGCTAGGTATTATTGTAATAGCTTTTTCAAGCATTTTTATTGCAATTTTTTTATCATCTTCATAATCAACAATTGCTAACCATAATTCGAGAGATTTTGGTATCCATTCTAAAGCTTTTCTTAAAATTCTGACCTTTGATAAATTATCAAACTCTAAATCTATTGCCTTCAACCATAATTTGATGGATTTATAGTTGTATTTAATTGCATCTGCAACAAGGACCTTGCTTCTTGGTAAATCATTAGCATTTATTTCTAAATTGGTTAACCAAATCTCTTCAGATTTTGGACATTTTTCACATCCCTCTTCAATTAATTCCTTTGCCTTTTTAAACTTTTTTTCCTGAAATTCAAGTTTAGCACTTGCGATCCAATTTTGTGGGTTACTAGGCAATGTTTCTCGAAGTTTTGAAAACAGCTTACGAGCTCTCTTATAGTCTCCAATATTATATTCACTATTATTTGGAACTAATAATTCTAAATAAGCAGTTTTATCAATTCCATTATTCAATTTGGGACCAGCACCCATCTTAATTTGATGTTCTAGCAATCTATCTTTTGTTTTTGTTATTTTAAACAAATCAACATTATCACCATGACCATTGTAATTATTATTATTATTATCATCGTCATTGTTAATGTCAAGTTCAGCATTCGCTTCGTCTAATGCTATATCAGTTGCTCCTGAATCTTTCATTCCCAGTGCAATCATATCAGAGTTTCTATAAAATCTTTGTTGTTCTTGCAATTCATTTCGAAGCCTTTTATTTCTTCTAGTAAAATCACCAGATTCTGGTAGGTTTGCCCATTCTTCAACAGAAATAGCAGACAATTCTTGTTTCACATCCTGAAATTGTTCTGAAATTTCAGCTATAGAATTACTGACACTTTTGTTCTCAACTTTAACTTTTTCGTTATCTTGTTCATTATCAAGTGCAATGACTAAATCATTCTTACGTTTTTTGTTTCTCTTTTTCTCTAAATATTTTTCAATATCATCATATATTTTATCAGCCTCAAGATTTTCCTTTTCGTTTACAGTTAAAACAGGAATCAAAGACTTTTCTGAATCATCAAATCTACCATCATTTGAAGACTTCTGAAATGATAAAATCGGTATTTTTCTTGAAGATCCCAAATCTGCTTGTGTAACAAAACCTGTAGCTCCTCTTCCAATTCCAGGTATATACCCAGGAGGTGGTTCTTGGTCCAAAAATGCTTTTCTCTCCATATTTGCCAAAATCTATTACTCAAACTAACTAAAGCTGAACTGAAAGTACATCATAAAATCATGTTAAGAGAGAAAACTAAAAATTCGGGCTGTGGAACCTGCCTTGTTTTTTATTTTTCATTTAAAATTTTTCATTTTCAACATGATTTTTTTAGGACTTCTTAATAGTTTTTTTTGGTTTTCTTATAATGTTTATTTCTTTGCTTAAACCATTTCAATATGTCCAAAAGAGGTGCATTCGAATTTGAAAATAACCATGCAGATAAGAAAAATACAGCAGTTAAAGCAACTGATGTTGAAATGATGGATGATAATCACGATATCGCCAAAGAGTTAGGCATTGAAGGTGAAATGGAAGATTTATCTGGGGATGATTATGATAGTGAAGGTGAAATTATTGAGTTAGATCAATCTGATGATGAACTAGAAGGTGCAATTGATAATGATGGATTAATTGCTAAAGCAAAGACCTCGCAGAATCAAGAAGATGATGAAACACTATACTTACCACATAGATCAAGACCTTTGGGACCTGATGAAGTTTTAGAAGCTGATCCAACAGTTTATGAAATGTTGCATAATGTTCACATGCCATGGCCATGTCTTACGTTAGATATTTTACCTGATAGATATGGTAATGAAAGAAGAAGCTACCCAGCAAAAATGTATATTGCAACTGCAACTCAAGCACAAAAATCAAAGGATAATGAAATGATTATTATGAAATTATCTTCATTATCCAAAACCCTCGCAAAATCAGAAGATGAAGAGGATGAGAATGAAGAAGAAGAAGAAGAAGAAGATACACAAGATCAATTTGATCCAATCTTAGAAAGTGAAACCATCCCATTAAAACATACAACAAATAGAATTAGAGTTAACCCATGGGCTTCAAAAACCAATGAATATTTAACTGCGACTATGTCAGAAAATGGTGAAGTTTATATCTTTGATATTGCTTCTCAATACAAAGCTTTTGATTCACCTGGTTATGTTATTCCAAAACAAAGTAAAAGGCCAATTCATATTATTAAAAATCATGGTAATGTTGAAGGTTATGGCCTTGACTGGTCATCAGTTGAAGATGGTGCTTTGTTATCTGGTGATATTACAGGTAGAATATATTATACACAAAGAACTAATAGTAAATGGATAACTGATCGTACTGCATATCAAGTTAATGATTCATCAATTGAAGATATTCAATGGTCAAAATCTGAGAAAACCGTCTTTGCAACTGCAGGTGTTGATGGTTATGTTAGAATATGGGATACAAGATCGAAAAAGCATAAATCAGCTTTAAGTGTTGTTGCATCACAAACTGACGTTAATGTTATTTCATGGTGTGATAAAATTGATTATTTATTAGCGTCAGGTCATGATGATGGTAGTTGGGGTGTTTGGGATTTAAGAAATTTTCAGCCAAATGCACAACCATCACCAGTCGTTTCATATGATTTTCATAAATCACCAATTACATCAATTGCATTTAATCCGTTAGACGAATCAATTGTTGCAGTTTCATCAGAAGATAACACTGTAACACTATGGGATTTAGCAGTTGAAGCAGATGATGAAGAAATTGCACAACAAAGAAAAGATATTAAAGAACTAAATGATATTCCTCCACAATTACTGTTTGTTCATTGGCAAAAAGATGTCAAAGATGTTAGATGGCATGAACAATTACCTGGTACTTTAGTAAGTACAGGTACTGATGGTTTAAATATATGGAAGACTATTTCTGTTTAGTTTCAATAAATTTTGTATTTTTACCTTTTTTTTGCATTTTATAATCTAACTGTACAGTGTTTTGAAGTTTGTAGAGAATACTTTTGATTAGCATTAAAAATAATTATTCGTAAACATAAAAAAAATTCAAGCAAATATTGAAAAGATATAAAAAAAGTTAAGGTAATAAAGGTGTTGATTCATCAGTTGATTGTTGGTTTTGATGATTTGTGAAATTTCTATAATTTTCCTCCGCAATTCTTAATTCGGCGTTTGCTTCAGTTAATTTAGTTGGGTATCTCCAATTATAATATAGACACATCAAAAGTAAAATCAATTGCAAATTAGCAGCTGCAAAGTAAGGCAGCCAAGAACTCCATTGTGAAGCAGGTTGTTTGAATAAACTAAAGGACCAAATATAACCCCCCGGAGTTTGCAAACACATTGTTGGAATTGATAAAGTACCTGCATGTTTTACCTGATATGTGGTTATAAATTGTGGTATATATTGAATCATTGATAAAATTGTGGAAATTATACCACTGAAATCAGCAAACAATAATAATGAATCCATTCTGTGTTTATCATTTCTTAATCTGAGATAAGAAACAAAAACTATATTAGCAAACCCATATAGCAAAAATATGTAATAATTAACCTTTAATTTCTTATAATCATCCTGTGATTCTCTAATTGAATTTTTAGTTGCTAATATACATAATAAAAATATTGAACTTGCAGCAAAAGCCTGTAAAAAGATTTGAAAAAAGCCCATCAAAGAGCTCGTGCAATCAAAAAAAGTTAAACCTCCTGCATAGCAACAATCACGAGCAGGTATAGTGACTATAAAAATATTAACCAATGCAGAAAATGCTGATAAAGTGCCCAAAAGAAGGAAATCTGGAGATAAACCTTCACTGGTTTTTCTTCTGAAGATTTTCACAAATTGTGGAATATATGAACCGAATATTCCAAGAGCAAGTCCAAAACCCAAGATAAAGTTAACCGCAGATGACGCTATGTATTTTGAACAACTCATAGTCAACATATCATTTTGAATGCCATAAATGTATAACTATCAAAGGGGTGATAGACAATAATGAATAGCGAATTAGCAATTCAGAACTCGCCTGCGACAAACAAGCACGTCGTATAGCGTCGATCGGCTTTTCTAAAACAAACCCGTGCACAGTTACAACTTGATCACTGAGGGGAATCGAAAAAATAAAAGTAACATGAATGGAGAGAAACATCATTATTAGCTTTAATATGATTGGATTTCCCCATTAAGTAGCAATTATTTGACAATGACTACCCCTACAGCATTTGCAGAAGCAGCAAGATTTTCAGTTACACATGCTGATCTTAGAATCCGTGTGTTGAATTTATATAGAAGATATTTAAGACATTCTAGAGAATTCGTTAACAGTTATGATTTAGATATTCCAGCATACCAAGTAAAGACAAAAATTAGACAAGAGTTTGAAAGACATAGATTTGTTAATGATTTAGCTATTCAAAATGTTATTTACATGAAAGCTGCAATGGAATTCCAAGAACTAACTAATTTCTGGAAACAACAATGTCACGTTCTCAAATATTTTGAAGATTTCGAACATTACAGTTCAACTACTAATAACTCTTTCGTTCAAAAATTTTTAAAGGGTGCAAATTAAATCCTTTCATATATCATATATTCACTTCATATTATTACCATCCCTTATAAATTACGATTTCACCTACATTTATTAGTCTAACTTTATTATAGTATATTATTTAATCTTTTTAGTCATTAATAAATTATTTATTTACATATATCATATTTAAATATATATAATTTATGGTTCATTTTGCAGATAAGTTTTCATCTTTTCTAAACAATTATGTGTCATTTTTTCATCCACGATTTTCAAGAATCTAACTAGTTCAAATGATGTTTCAAAATCTTTTGAAACAATTAGCTTCTTTAGTATATTAATAATTATATCTTGATCACTATTACTAATTGATGAAACAGATGACTTTTTCTTCTTCTTATTCTTATACTTCTCTCTACTTTTATTTTTATCAAATTTTTCATAATTTAACATTATGATGAAAAAGTGTGCTGTTAATTTTTGATTATCACTTTCTGTAAACAGTCTATTAACAATATATCTTGGGTTTTCTTGGGCTTTTTCAAAAAAAATAGGCCAAAAATGTGTTTCTGTCTTTTTTAAACAATTGAGAATGATTTCGTATGAGCTACCAGTTAAATTAATTAATGAGTATAATCTGATAAAATATTCATCTTCATTATCAAACTTTTTATCGTCATAACAATTTTGTAAATAATCAACCATCAATTTCTCCAAAACAAATTTAAAATTTTTAAATTTGGAAAATTTCCCATAAACTGTCGTTATATTCATTGCGTTCGAGTCGTATTCATTATCTTTGATAGAAATATTTGATAAAATGTAATGATTCACTAAATCTGTTAAATAGTTTTTTCTATTGGTTTCTAGTTTCAATTTTAGTTTATTGAAGCATTCAACCTCTAATCCGAACATAACATTTTGATTAGGTATGGTTGTAATTGGATAAGGACAGACACCCGTATATTTAACAGTATATTTACCATCCAAAGTGATTATGTCGTTACCAATGTTAATTTCAATTGGCTTTAATTTTAGTAAATCTAAATCATCACTAAGATTATAATGCACCAGTTGTGATCCATTAAATAAACAAAGCAATAAATTATTCAATTTATATATATACTCCACTGAATTGCTTATTAAATAGGTAACATAAGAGAACGAATAACTTTCAGAATTTTTCTCTCTTTTGATATAATAGAGGTCCGTATTTGAAAGAAATAAAAGATTGGTATCTGATATTTTTATAATGGTACTATAATTCAAAATAATTGATTCATCATTTTCTTTAAAACACGCTTCTAATTGATAAACAATCGATTTCTGCAATGTGATTGATGACTTGTAAGACTTTAATGATTCATCTTTTATTAAACTATTTTTATAATCTCCGTTAACTTTATCTGTGAAACTAGTTGTTCTTTTCAAATTCCATGAATAACAATTTAGCTTGGTTGTAACTGCAAACAAAATATCATTATATAAATCAATGTTAAAATTAACAAAAACTTCTTCAAATGGTGTTTCGTTAAAATCAAAATTCCAAACAACAAAATCTAAACAAAATGATTCGGTGGTTTCAAGAATTCGTTCAGAAAAAATCAAAATCTCGGAACCCCTAGTCTCTTTATTATTATTTGTTAATCCTAAAATTAAGTAATTTTTCCACCATAAACATTTTTTAACTTTTGATTCATTCTTTTCAAAATTTGCTGTATCTTTATTAATTTCCAAAAATTTCCATTGTTTTTTTAAAATATTGAAAATTATAACGTCATAATTCCCCACAATACAAATATTATTACCATCATCACTAACAGAACATGATCTTATAATATTGTTATTCATCCTAAATAATAGCGGAATCATTTCAGTTAGCCAAACATCAGTTTCTTTATTTGTTATATCATTAATGTTATAGTTATAATGATGATGTTCCACTAATTTCTTTTCATATGCTTTGAAAATTGATACTTTATTAAGATCATACAAAATTGGTCGTTTCATTGATAATGAATTAAAACCTTCACCGCTATTACAAACTGTCAAATCAATCGTAATAATTTTATTCTCATTATTTATTAAAATAATCTCTAAGGAACTTAAATATCGAATTTTTTGAACATTCGAAATTTTTAATTGATCATACTCAAAAGTTGAAAAATTTAAGTTACCTAAAACTGAATAAATATTCCAACCATTTGAATACAAAACAATAAATGAATCTCCAAATGGATGTAGGCATAAGTCTTTTGCATTTTTAGACGGTAAACATGGTTCTATAACTTTCAAAAGTTTGCAAATAAAATTATCCATTAGCTTATAGATTAATATTGTGCTATTATCAAGTAAAACATAACAAACGTTTTTAAAATGATTGATTAACGATCTGATAGCCTTTTGTTTGGCATTTTTTGTACATTTATAGACAATTGATGCGGCGAAATTAAGAGTTGAGTCGGATTCTGTCTTTCTTTTAATCAATAAAACATCGCCTTGCTCATTATTCCATAAAAAACAATCTAAATCGTAATTATAATCCATACCTTTGATTTCACTTTGATTATTGATGTCAGGATTCTGAAACCAATCCAACTCATCTGCCAAAACAAAATTTATGTCTTTTTTTTCACTTGATGTATCAACAGGTTCATCCAATTTCAGGTTACCATTTGATAGTTGAATAACCTGAAATGCATGTGGTTTGGTATTAATTAATAGCAATTCCATGTTATTGATAAACGAATATTCAACAACCGGGCTTGCAATGTTTAAGATTAATTTTAACCTTAAACCTAAGTCGACAACTGGAACTTCCAATCCTTCCAATCCAATTATTGTACTAATTAAATTTTTAACGATACCCTGATTTTCAACGTTGTTATTGATATCAAATTTTGAATTGATTCCACCATAGATTGAAGTATTTAATGTATAGTTAGTTAAAGGGAAACCATTTTGAATAATATGATCAGATTTGGAGTATATGGTCAATAGTTCACTATTACTACCACCAAAATTAATGGTATAAACAAGAATAACGTTTTTATCAGTTTTGATTGCAAAAGTTTGTTGATTTGTTGATAGTTTAATTGAGATGTTTGAACCAAATCGTTCAATTGATTCATCTGATCGAATATGTAAATTAACTGGAGCTTTATGTGTCCAATCAAATAAATAAATTGATCTATACGTTATTATAACATAAGGTAGTCCATTTGAATAGTTTGTTAGTAGATCGATTATTTCATCATTATGAGGACTAGATTTATACTTATGATCCTTTGTATCTTTTAGCGGTTCAATTTCTGGTAATTTCTGTATTTGACCTATGGAAGTAGGCCAATGCATTATTGATAAAATATATAAAACTTTAGTTAAATGACTATACGTACCTTACAGGTAACAAATGTTATCACAGGAATGGTGATGGTGAGTTTGGTGGTGTGTGTTTCATGCATTTTTTCGATTGCGGATAATTTAAAAAATTCTAAATTTTATGCTCTGTTATACAAATTTAAAGTTTCATAATTAAGTTAAAAAAATATATTAAATTATAAAGATACAATGAGAACACCATAAGTAATATGGCAATAAAAAAATCTGACAACTAAATATTTGGATGAAGGATGAAAGGATTTGAACTGGATTCAAAATTAAATATAAATAGCTCTAAAACACCAGAACACGTCATAAAAAAGCCAGAAAAGAAATAAAAAAGAATTTAAGGGGGAAATCAAAATATGATTTTGTGTCAAGATTGCTAAAATAAACAAACAAATAGTAAAAAAATGAGAGAGAATAAGTAAAAAACAAGAATGTAGAAAATGAAAATTAAGGATGACAATTTGAAAATTGAACTTGTATTTGAATTTTTTTGTTTTATTAAACGGTAATAGTTGAGTTATAATTCATCTTGTTCGCCATGTTCTTCAAAATCAAGATCATCTTCTAAACCGCCAACTTCTTCATATTGTTGGTATTCACTAACTAAATCATTCATATTTGATTCCGCTTCGGTAAATTCCATTTCATCCATACCTTCAGAAAGGTACCAATGTAAGAACGCCTTTCTCTTAAACATAGCACTAAATTGACCACCAACTCTTCTAAATAATTCCTGAATGGATGTTGAATTACCGATGAATGTTGCAGCCATATCTAGGCCACTTGGTGGGACAGAACAAACAGAAGATTGGACATTATTTGGAATCCATTCAACAAAATAATCTTGATTTTTAACTTGAACTTTATGCATTTCGTCTTCGACTTCTTTAACTGATACATTACCTCTAAAGAAGGCAGCAGCAGTCAAGTATCTACCCTTTCTTGGATCTGACGCAGCCATCATATTCCTTGGGTCAAACATTTGCTGAGTTAATTCAGGAACCGTCAAAGATCTGAATGATTGTGAACGCTCAGCTGTCAATGGAGCATAACTTACCATAAAGAAATGAAGTCTTGGGAATGGAACTAAGTTCACAGCTAATTTTCTTAAATCTGAGTTTAACTGACCAGGAAATCTTAAAGAGGTAGTCACACCAGACATAACAGAAGAAACCAAACGGTTTAAGTGGTCATATGACGGTTGATTTATCTTTAAGGTATTAACACAAATATTGAATAAAGCTTCATTATCAATACAAAATGTTTCATCTGCATTTTCGACTAATTGATGAACAGATAACGTTGCATTATAAGGTTCAACAACAGTATCAGAAACCTTTGGAGATGGCATAACTGAAAAAGTTGCCATCATTCTATCAGGAAATTCTTCTCTAATTTTTGAAATTAATAAAGTACCCATACCAGAACCAGTACCACCACCCAAAGAATGAGTAATTTGGAAACCTTGTAGAGAGTCGCATCCTTCAGCTTCTCTTCTGACAACATCTAAAACAGAATCAACCAATTCTGCACCTTCAGTATAATGACCTTTTGCCCAGTTGTTACCAGCAGATGACTGTCCAAAAATTAAATTATCGGGTCTGAATAAATTACCAAATTGAGAAGTTCTGACATTTTCAATTGTTGCAGGTTCTAAATCCACCAAAACAGCTCTTGGAACATATTTACCGCTTGCAGCTTCGTTAAAATAAACATTTAATCTTGATTTTTGTAATTCGTTTGTACCGTGATAGTTACCATTTGCATCTAAACCATGTTCATCACAAATAGTTTCCCAAAAAGCGGCACCAACTTGATTACCACATTGACCTGTTGATAAATGAATCTATAATAAGTAAATTACGTATTAATGAATGTTAGTATTTTGTTAATGTAACTATAGGGATAAAGTGTAAAAATCTTAAACGGAAACTAATGTGTATTTGGAATATTTGCCACAAAGCTTGGACAACTAAAGATAAACCCGAAATATCAGTAGTTTATAAAACCATTGAAATTCACGTTGCTCCAAAATTAAAAAGTTACATTAGATCAACATCAAAGACAAAAGGTGATGATATACATACAATTTCTCTCATTATTGCTCAGTATTTTGCTTGAATAATTTGAAATAATATATTGATGATAAGAAAGAGTAAAGTATAAAAATTGAGCTCTATTGGAGTAGTAAAAAAAGAGAACACTATCAAAAACGTTCAAACTCTTGTGTAGTGTGCGTAATACTAGCAGAATCAAGTACAAACGGATAAAAACACGAGTTAACAACAACAACTGGATCTATTACACAAAACCAAAACATGCTCCGTTTGATTTTTTCCCATTTCATTTTTGCATTTCGCACCGTTTGGAAAAAGGTAAACAAAACTGCACAGGACAAATTACAAAAAAAAAATATAAAATAGCAAACAGGATTCAACCCGCGATTCCACGTTATAAAGTGATTTATCACATTGGGTAATTTCGAATAGATACCGGGCTGCCTAACCACTTTAAATTCTATTTATGGTATATAAACTTTGCTGTAACCGTCCACAGGACGACGACAGCAGACACATGTGGCAAACTCTCGCACAAAAAGAGACACACGACATTGTTCGCAAATCGCCAGGCATTTACAGGGCCAAAGAATGATTTGTCGAGAGTTTTCGTGACAGATAGCACAGATACCTAAATCATCCGATTCTAATTCATGCAGTTTGTATGTCCTAAATGATGGTGTCGCTAATTGGTTTTTTTCCAATAGTAAATCAAAAAGTTTGAGGTCATCTGTATAATATTTATGAAAGTTAGACCTTGTAAGTTTAGAGGATGGATCATTTAAATGCCTCAAGTGGTAACTCATAATCTGATTTTCGATCATATCTGATTGTGATTTTGGGATAAGTAAATGTTTTAAATCATCCAATGTGATCAATTCATTCAATAATGGGGTATTCTCTAAAGTATTACTGTTAATTTCATCATCATTATATTCAATATCATCTACATCACTTTCATAGTCACTATCATCATCATCATCTAGCTCTTCAATTTGTTGAATGTAATCATCCGATCCATCATTTTCCATTAAATCCGTATTTAATAAAAGTTGTGGGTATAATTCATTCAATTGGTTAATGTCTATATTATCAATATTAATTAACTTATATTTATTACCATTACAATTCTCTTCTTGTTCATCATCTTTCAATTTATATATAATAGTATTACCATTTTCATTTTTCAAAATACGGTATGTTTTAAAACTTGAATCAACCATAATTGTTTTTTCGTTATCATTATCATTATCACTAGCACCAGCATTATTATTATCTATCTTATCATCATCATCATCATCATCATCATCACCATTTTGTTGCAGCTTTGATCTTTTAAGAACACTTAATATTTTCATTTTGATTAATTTAAGAAATCTAAACAAAACATTATTTAACATTTTTAACCTTTTTAGCATAATGATACCTTTTCTACCCTTTAATAATAATTTACCGTCTTTATCTTTTTTGAAGTGTTTATCCAATACAAGTTGTAAATCGGGATTACTACTTAGTTTATTACCATATGGATTCATACTCAACTTTATATCATTTAATTTTTCATTGATATAATTGTTCTTAGGTAATAGAATATTTGATGATTCTTGAATATAACACTGATTAATTGAAATATTAATAACAAATTCCCCAAAATTTATCAAAGCAGTATAGAAATCATCATTCAGTGATACATTAACGCTATTCCAATTTTTTAGTAAGCTAGACATCGATAAATCATTGAATGAAAATTTAATTATACCTGAGAAAACAAATATGAATTCACTTAATAAGATAATTAATAAAACACAAAAATGTGGAAAATAGCCAATTATAATCGTAAAGGGTAGATTCAATAAATTTGAATAAATTAAATTATATCCATAAAAAAATAATGTGAAGATTCCAATAAGTGAAGATGTAATTAGTTTATAGTTTGATAAATTAAATAATCCCAGTAAATGAATATTGATTTGGTTCGATAATGCAATTAATGAAATTATCAACATCTCCATTGATAATTTAATATCAAACTGAGCTTCCTGAAATGCCAAGGAATATTCAAACAATGTAATACCTGTTTCCATTGAAGGTTTGCAACCTGATGCAACACTTATGAAAGTATCTAGTATTTGACTAACACACAAAGATAAATGGAAATTCCTTAAAATGGATGTAGTTGGTCCAACCTCTTTTGTTTTGGGATCTTCATAAAAGGTATTGCCAAATGGGAACGATAAAAATGTAGATTCACTGAACAATTCTTTGTCAAAAGTAAAATAGTTTGATTTTAATAAATACTGAACTATATGACTTCTCGAATATGTTTTTAAACTTACAAATATTCCATAGCTTCCCTGAAATAATATATAAATTGCAAATAATCTTAATACTAAATTTGATAAATAAGGTAATCTTCTTCTATTTCTGGTTGACGCAAATATTACAACTCTATTCATGACAACTGCAGTTATCATACACATCATAGCATAAGGAGACATCCAGTATGATAATAAGGTTTTCTGTCTTTCATCAGATTCAATTGATTGTTTCACAACAGCATTTATCAAGGAATCAATTATCCTAATTAATGCAGATTGTTCTTTATCATTGATAGGAGATGTTTTTGTATTTAATAGGGGGGATATCGTTTGAGTGTCGTTGGTAGTCAAATTATTCACGCTTATGGACCTTTCCATTTTGTGCAATAGATATTTAAGTAACTGCTTAAAAGACAAAAAAATTCTAAGTTTATAATTGGGAACGAACCCTTCAGTATCTATTAATTATCTGCAATTTCTTCAAGTCACCGCTAGCTGGACTGAATTTCGTGGGAAAAAATGGATTCCCAGTATTTCCTTGGCGGGTTTTTCTTTTTTACCCACGAAATGTCAAAATCCTCCACCGTATGCTGATAACTCTCACATCAGAAGAAAGAAACATATAATCAATTTTATGCCAAAACCGGAATGATAGTGCAGTATTTCTTTCAAATCCTTTTGGCCCATATTGTTTTTAGAAAAAATTAACACATAGCAATGCAATCATTATTTCATTCAACATTTAAACCAAGAAATAGGACAACTTCTGTTTCTTCACAACAAACCACAACATCTACAAGTTCTTATAGCACGAATGGTTTGTCGATAACAGAAGCCACAGATTTTGATGACGACTTACAACTATTTATCAATAATTCATGTAGCAATGAGGAAATTCGACATGTTTGTAAATCTAATGACCCAATGAAATTAAATAATTTGAAAATTTCTGAGTTATATGAGCTATTTAAAGCAGATTCAGTAGTTAAATTGGATGAAGGTTCAAGTGGGTCAATTTTAAAGGCAAGGACGAAATCAAATAGAAAAACGTATGTTATTAAAGTATTTAAAGCAAATGAAGACTTAGATATGAATATGCTAAATAAATCAATTTCAATGAAACAAACAACATCATCATCATCATCAACATCGTCAGTATCATCATTAGTATCATCATCAACTGTTTCTGGATGTTCATCACCATGTACTATAACTCCAGTATGCCCAACGTTACCAATTCAATCAGGTGGTATATCTAAATCTAATTCAATTAGTATGATTAGAAGAAATAATGTGAATAATACTTCTTCGAATACTAACCATTTGAGTAATTGTATGAGTAATTTAAATTTGAAATCATCATATCCAAGTTCTTACACCACTAAAAATGCAACCATTACTGATTCCACATCACTTTTCTCTCATAAACAAATATCATCAAATACCAACACGTCAAAGGACGACAAAGCGACTAGCAATATTGAGGATAAAAACAATAATACTGATGCAGGTTGCAACAATGAGACTTCAATCAGACCATTATATACATTTGATGCATTGAATGAATATCTTATACTTAATAAATTAAAATCCAAATATGTTACTCCAGTATATGGGTTATTCAAATGCTTAAACACTAAACAAACAAGTTTATCAATAGATAGTAATGTATTAGCTGATATAGATAACGTTGAAAGCAATCAAGACGATACAGACCAATCCATTGAAGTAAATACTAAACCGAATACTCTTTGTATCATTTTAGATTATTATTCAAATTCCGATTTATTAAGATTAATAACAAGTATTCGTAAAAGGAATATTAAGATTAGCCCAATATTTAAGGATTTTATATTTATGCAATTAGTCCAAGGTCTAAAATATTTGCATTCACAAAATATTATTCAAAGGGATATTAAACCCGAGAATATAATTATTGATAATTTGGGAATTTTAAAATTTAGTGATTTTGGATATGCAATTGACATGTCACGATTCGATGATTATCCAATAAATGACGATGATTTTTTGTATAGAGGTACATCATCGTTTAAGTCCCCAGAGGTAGTGAATAAAAAACTTGGAAATTTAATTAAAGATTGTTCTGACAATAATGAGATTTCTACACTTTTAAAATCAATTGATATTTGGTCATTGGGTGTATTATTTTATCAGATTAAATTTTTAAATAAATGTTGGCAACTTGCATCAACTGAAGATCCAGAATTTAAGAAATACAATGAAATATATGAATTGAGGAGAGTGAGTCTAATGAAAACCGGATTTGAAATGTTACGAAGTTTTAATAAGTTTGAAAGTTTAACAAATAACCTTAAAACTTTGAAGGATGATGTTATTTACGCCGTTTTTAAAATACTCAACCCAAACTGTAAAGAACGTTGGAGTATAATAGATCTATATAAATCTGAATGGTTGGTAGGTATTCGAATGTTAGTTGAAAATAAAAATGAAGAAAGTGAGTTGATTAGAGTTTTACGTATGATAGGATAAAACTATTTATAATTTAAATTTAACAGATAAGTTCTAAAAATAGTAAAGATCAAAAGTGAAAGATTATTAAAAATAAAATATGTGAAATGTATACGATTGAAAGAAGACGTAAAAAATATGTATTAGAAAAGTCGATGTGAAATTTTTAGCAAATATGTAAAAAAAATCAATTTCAAAACATTTAGAAATCATTTAACCGAAATGGGGTAATTGGATAAGGGGAATGAATAATTGGTTCAGTAACAATAGAAGCATTCTTATCAATAACTTCAGAAAACCCAGTTTTCTTATTTGCAGAAAGAATAGTATTAGAAATAAAATCAATATCAACAATATCAACAATGTCAATTTCTGAATCAATATCAGATTCCGAATCATCAGTATCAGAATTGTCTGATTGAACATACATTGGAACTTCAGTAATTGGAATAGATTCTTGTGGAATATCCAAAGGTTCATCAACAAGTGATAAGGTATTAAATAACGACATTAAATGAAAATTTTTATTCTGAGCCTTATAATTTATTGTTGGCGGCTCATCAAATTTTGACGGCTTATTAACATCGTTCAAAGAACCATAAATGATGGAAAGATTAACATCAGAGCCATAACGATTTTCAGAAATAGTATATACAACATCATTAGTATCATCTGGAATATTGAAGGGTGTACATAGTGAAATAAGACTATTGTTAGAGATAGATATATGATATCTGGTATCAACCTCTAATACTGGATTTGGTGCATTAGCGGAAGGTTTTTTAAGTGACTTTTGCTTTTTAGACTTGGTGTAGTGTTTTCTTGTATGTTTTCTTGTGTCAGACATAGTAGATTGAAACAAGAATCAAGGAAATAAATAAAAAAGAGGCAAAGTGTAGAGAATAGTATATTAATAGGTAAAAAATTGAAGAATGCTCAGCTCCTTTGCTTAAAGGGGAAAACAACAAATGCGGAAACAAGGCACATACTAAATATTTAAAAAAAATGTCAAGTCGATCGACTTTTAGGTGCACAGAAGTTTTAAAAATCCCACCAGCCACACTCTGTGTCTTTTTTGCCACTTGATTAATGAATGTATGTAGTTAACATGATATTAATTGTTTGTTTTGGTTTATTTGTCCATTCTTTGCCAACGTCAGATCCACGTACAATCCACCAAGATACCCATATAGACCGGGTTCACTTTTTTTACATCCACATCACACACTTTTTTTTGTATACTAGTCTCTTGTTTCATTAACTTACACTATCTTATCATTTCATATTATCATATCATATCAAATTATCATATCAAATTATCACATTTTCAAATCTTCAAATTTTCCTACAACTTTTTGTCTTTCAGATCTATAAACATACTTTATTTCACCAAATATCAAACTAGCATTATTTTTAACTTTACTTATTAACACTATCTGCACCGCACGTATACGTATACATATTCTTTTATCATGACTTTATATGCATCAAACAATTCATCTGAAGATTTAACTAATTCTTTAAATAGATTATCTATCAATACAAATTTTTTTTCAACTGCTAATACTACTACTACCAACAATAATTCTTCCTCAAATCCAACTTCTTCAATTTATTCAAATAATTATTCAATTTTAAAAATTAAAAATGTCCCAAATGATATTACTTTAAGAGAAGCTTTCTTAATTTTTTCACTTTGTTTAAATGATGTAAACTTTGTTGATATCATTCAAGAACCGACAAATAATAATCCAATTATTTATTCTAAATTTTACTCTCCTAAAATTGCAAGTCAGGTTCACCAGTTATTGAATGATAAAAATCTATTCGGTATTGCATTCCCAAAAGTTCAATGTGAATTAATTCATCAAAATATTAATAATAATAATAATAATAATAATAATAATAATAATAATAATAATAATAATAAT